>JAHWFP010158156.1:205620-243973 GCA_023313725.1 Lithobius niger | reverse complement strand
CTTACTACCCAGTGGTCAGCAATAAATACATTTTGACGAAAAACTGGAAATCCTCCTACAATGACCCATGTGATGATCAAGTGGTAGTATGGTCATACGTTTCCTGCTTTGCTTTACGTTGAAATTATTTTTCAATTTAGTAACATGCCAGCATATTCGTAGCAGAGAGCATTATGGTAATCCTCTACCATAAATCTACGACATATAATAAAAAATTCTAAAGCATCAAAAGACAAAATGCCAAACTTCACAAGAAAATTGTGTTATTAAAGTTCCATAACAATATTCTAAGAACAAAGAAAACATGCAACAACCGTTCACACACACGTTCATTCCGAAGAGACTAGAACTAAGCTAACCATCGGGTAGTAAGGGTCTAATGCTTTCCAGCCTTTTACTGACAAAATTTTACACCTAGACCCTGACTGTCAAAGCTTGTCCGTGTTCCTTCTAGGTTATGACTTTTAGATCCTTACTCTAAACATTTAACGTTCCGTTTTTGTTTATTAATATAATAGTACGCGCGAAGCGCGCCCCTTGGGACAGTGTTTCATACTGTAAAGAAATATTCGTATAGAAATAAAACTATTTACCACTTACTTTAAGAAAATGAAAAGGTAATTTCCGTTTAGTTACGTTCCGGTCGAAATCAGGTCTACTTGTTGCGGTATTATCGCATATAATGGCTGCCGCGTCTAGCTTGCAGTGAGCTGTGTTTTAACGGGTTTTAATAATTTTTTTTTCAAAAATAAATAAGCGTTTGCGCACGTTTTCGTTATGATTTTCGGAACCGTAACGACGAAAGGAATCGATAGGTACGTGAATTAAGTCGATATCTTGAAAAGTAAGGTTTTAAACAATCACCCAAGATAGAAAGATAGAAATGGATAGAGAATCGATTAGTATCGATTTCCTCGGTATTTATTTCTCAAAAAATGTGTATGAGTAGCAAATTTCTCGGAATCTTATGTCATCCACAGCAAACTGCTCGTATAAATTAATTTTAAACTCAATTGTGAACCTTACTAGAGATTTTTGAAGGTGAAAAAATTCGAATAAGGAGAGAGAAGAACCCGGAAATCTCCAATAATTGCAGGTGCCGAGATAATGTCCAGAATAAACCAGAATAGATTTCACAGCCACTGAAAGAGAATGATAGTCCCAAACACCATCCACGCCAGCACAGACTGGCAAGGACTTCCTACTGATTTATTTTGCCGTGTTATGCACTAGCTTATCCTGTTGAGATAACCTGTTCTTAAAATCCGCTTTTCATATAGAGCTGATGCCTTCTTCGGATGACATGTTCTTCAACTACTCTTTTCGTATAAGCTAATGCCACAACCGGCTATTGGCATTTTCTAATGCATGTTTTTGTGAGCTTGTACATTCAGGGTCAGCTTTGGATTCTAAAGCATGCAGGAAGGCATGGGAGGGGAGTGGGTAGGGGTTTCTTAGTAGAAAAGGCCTTTGCCATCTGCCGAAATCTCCCTGAGGCCAAGAAAGCAGGACCTTACGAACCTAAAAGAAGACAAGAAATAGAGAAAGAGAGCCATCGTTTGCGGGGCAAACCCTAGGGGATCCGCAATGGGGCTTGCTTCTGATTGATTTGCAGTGAAGCTTGAAATACGGGGCAGCGCCTCCATCCTGCGCGGGCTTTGCCTTGGACCATCCGCCCGAGTGAACAGCGCCGACGCAAAAGGAGAATGGTGGGAAGGGGAAGACGGAGAAATGCATTAGAGAATGCACGAAGAAGGTTGGGGTGGGAAGACCCACGTGACTTTGGACTTAAGACGAGGCGCTGGTTAAGATTTTCCTGGGGGTCACGACTGCAACGATTTACCATGCAGTTCTTTTTTTCGAAACATATTTGTGATACCTTGAATAATTATTTCTTCGAGCCAAGCATGTAATGCCTCGTTTTTCACATCAGATTATTTGTACTTAGTGTCTCTAAGTTTTGCAAGTTATATTCCTCTCTAACTTTGGTGAAGATTAAGTGCAATTCACTCTAAGCTGATTATTGGTTATCTAAGCTAATGACCACCAAGTAACAATGATAACTTAAAGAATAAGAAATGGTAATTAAGTCTGACAATGGAACTTAAATGGAGAACCATTAGTGCCATGTAACCAATCATCGTTATTCCAAATTGTAACTTTATTTATTATTAAATTAAATTAAAATTAAAGGGGGTAACAGCAAAGGCAGATTAGTCTCTAGTGCCCAAGCAAAGTTTAAAATGGAGACATGTTGTCAAAAGAAGACTTCCAGTTATCAAGACTCTGTTCCTTTGACTAACTATAGTCGATGTTTTATTAACCTAATTATTTCTAGTGATCCCATAATGACGATGCAAAATTAATTTTCAAATGCTCGCAAGAATAAAGCTAGATTCTTAGACTAGCACTCTGCTCCCCTGGGGTTGGCTTCGTCTATTCGCTCCACTGAACGACATGGGAAGATAAAAAGGAAGTACGTTTTGGGGAGACGGGGGCGGGAAAGGAGAACAGAGAATTGCATTAGCAGATGCACAACGAAGGGCGGAAGGGAGCGCAGTTGTATGACTCTGGGTTAGGGAGACCACGTGTTCTCTAAATGAGATTTTCGATCCAGCAAGTAGTTTCTTTCCTAGCCTCGTTCAGTATATTAAATTATCCTACTCGTCTCTGTGGCTGCTTTTTCATGACGGTAACTGTAAGCGATATCATCACAGCAATTTGTGTCCTTCTGACATTTTACAAGGTTGTTCACGTAGTAGCGATGACAACTTCCTCCGTTTCGACGTGAGACGTCAAATCTAGAGTTGAACACGAAGCTCTTAATCGTAGGTTTGCCTGAAGCGTAATAATTATTACGTCAGGTCAACACTCTTGGGTGCAGAGGTTTACAGGTGAGCGACCCTAACATGAAATAACTGAGTAGGGGAGCTGGTTTTATGTACAAGAGTTCAGTAATGAATAGACATATTTGGTTGTAAATTAGCTCTACCTGCCACGTCTTAAGCCAAATAATCTATAAATTATGGGATGAATGATGATAAATTGAATTATAAGGACACGATGACTTAAATTGGGAGGACTGGGACAACTGGGGGAGGAATAATATGACTTAAATTGGGAGGACTGAGACAGTTGAGGAGGAATAAAATGACTTAAATTGGGAGGACTGGGGCAATATTGGAGGAGGAACAATATTAATAATTTCTGATCAATTTGCCAAAAGCTACTTACATTGATAAAAGATGGGAATGGAATGAAGGTTTGGGTATTAACAAAAACAATGTATAATACCCAAGCCTTCATTCCATTCCCATCTTTTATCAATGTAAGTATCTCGGCGTGCTTTGCATCCAAGTTATCCTTGCGTTCGCTTGTTGTATTGTTGTCCTATAATGTGTATATCGTGAGCTCGTGCATTACCTTGCCAACCTACTGTTATAGTGTTAGGTATACATTGTTTTTGTTACCTAACACTATAACAGTAGGTTGGCAAGGTAATGCACGAGCTCACGATATACACATTATAGGACAACAATACAACAAGCGAACGCAAGGATAACTTGGATGCAAAGCACACCGACATACCCATCCAGTCTCAGCTCATGGTAATCAAGATGCTGGGTCATCAGTCCCAGAATGAGGTCGTCCAATACTGACGCAGGTAAGAGTTGAGGCCGGACGAGAAACTACATGGGGAACTTAAATTAAATTTACTGCCAGCATTCATTAATATCTACTCGTTACTTGAAACAATTCTGAGTTTCGGAAAACAACAAATATTTCACTGAACAAAATTTAGCGCATCTGAAACCGCATAAAAAACGTAAATAATAAACTAACATGATAAAAATGCATGATTTTATTGTTTATAAAATCAACACATATCAATCAACACTTCAAACAACAATTGATATTGTAATAGTAGTAGTAAGAATACACACCAGGCGGCGATGGTGCGATTTGGAAGTATACAGAGGATTATTTACAAATTATTAGGTTTATTCAGCAATAGGCGTGAAGTTCTGTAAGAACATGTGTGTGCCGGATTACAACATATAAAGTATATGCAAGCACATAGTGCAAGGAAAATACAATAATAATACCGTGTTTTAGCAGATAGACAGTTTGTTAGCAAAGTAGGAACTAAAAACTGGTCAGGCACTTAGCCTACACACTTGGAACTGATAAATCACGAAAGTGAGCAAAACAAAAAATTCTAAAAATATCAGAACCAATATAAACAATATAGAGACAAAGTAGAATCAAAATATCCGTATGTATCTAATATTGTTTATGATATTTTGAGATATTTTGATTCTCAATATTAGATAAATACGGATGCTAACCTATTTAAGTTGCCTTTTGGACTTATATGTCAGACTGCCTGAGCGGGGAATTTCGAGCCCCATTGGCCTTCCGTGCCGTTTAAACAGTATTAGAATCAGTAAACCTAGAAATATCAGAAAAATTTTAAAAACAAAATTAAACATTATCAGAAACAAAATCATGTTTAAAAAGCCGTTTAATGTGAAAAAAAAAACTAACCTTTGAGTTGTTGGTCTCAAGAATAAGTGGTTAAACCTTTTCTAATGTTTATTATTTTATTAAGTTGAAGCAGCCGCAATAGGATTTCACTGAAAGTATTGGGGATTTTGTATCTGTTGGTTCTTTTACCGCAACGGTTCGCACAAAGGTCGCCTCATATTGGTAATTAAGTAATTCAGAACCAACTAAGTACACAAAATTACTTGTGATGAATTAAAGTAACAAGGCTCACTATTTGATTAAGTTACCGTCACAGAGCATTACACTTTCACAGTAAAAAAAAAATGTTCGTTTACATACAAATGTAAGAGGACTACAAAATATTCCCAGCTACACGAGGAATAGAAATAATAAAACAGTTCATATCTCTTTATAGTGAACCAGCGCTCTGCATATAAAACAGCAGCACCTTTAAAAATTTCTACATCTTCGCTCTATTCCGGTAAATGTTCAGACATTGTCAATGGAGGTTTCAGTTGTGCTTTTTTTTTAACATCTCCTTTTGCGTTCTCTACCGTCGACACGATGGCAACAAGAGCTAACGCGTCTGCTCTGCAGGCCAAGTCATACACTTGACTTCAACAGCCAGCTTTTTTTTTGGCGCAAGCGTGTAGCAAGAGCACCCATGGAAAAGCCGCTCGCCATGTTCATACTAGCTCCTTACGATGTTTGCCTCACCCTCATGCTGTCAGCAAGCTGGAAGGACTAATTAAAATCACACTCGCACCGACGAGGCAGATTATTTGTGGCTTCTTCTCACAGATGAACAGTTTTAATCATGTCGGTCCAGGCTCATCACATCGTTGAGAAAATTTTCAACGAAACTCAAACAAGCGCAGCAATTTAAATGAAGACGACGAAGCCGAAGAAGAAGTAAGAAGACGGAGACGATGCTAGCAAAAGTCAGCTTCGGTGCAATTTCTTTGGGAAGGGAAGGGGAGGAGCGGGAGGGTAAAACGGAGAGTGGAGAACGAACGCGAAAGCAAGGATGCATTTTGTGTCCTGTTTCTAGGCCTAATCACATTTTTCAAACACTACCTCGGCTTCTCTTATCACACCGATGTAATGAGCTTTGCCTAGCACGCTGCCACCATCAGAGTGCTTCCAAGTTTCATGTAATGGCTCGGCGCCATGTAACACGTTGGCTACCCCTCCAGGTTATTCTCAATGATAAGCATCGTGTCGACTTTTACTTCTGCAGATAGGTAACTGACCGCAGTTGCTTATGTCAGGCGAGCCTCAAAATACTAGCACTTAGCAATGGAGAAATTATTGTCCAACAGTTTGCAGTATCATGCCGTAAAAACGGAAGCGAGCAACCAATGACAGAAAACTTCCAACCACAAATTCTTATCTCCAAATCTTACATAAAGTACTCCCCCCCCCCACATGGGTCTTGGGGGGGCCAAGGCGAGAATTTTTTCTCCTCTCTACTTGACGTCGGTGGTCGCTAACTTTCGTTGACGTGATCATGTCTTACTTCAAAAGAATAAGTAACTGGAATCATGGTTTTAGAAAATTGCTACACCAACATACAGCAGTCAGTAGTGACTTTTGTCTTCGTCAAGAATATAGCAGAAATTCTGACTGCTTTTCACGCGATGGGAATTCTGGGTGAAAGCAAGTCGTTTACGAGTTCATTTTCGAACCAGGCAGCATAATAAAAAAGCCCAATATGGTGAGAGAAAGGTGAGAAGGTAAATAAAACAAAAATCTGTCGTAGCGTCTGGGAATAGCAGTGGAGGCCAGAGTTTGGCCATAGACGAAAAAAAATTCATCGCAAAGGCACATGGATTTTTTTCCGTCTTAACAGTCTCACAATGGTCTTCACTATAGTATCTGGGGGGCACGATTGTTGTTTGCTTAATTTACCGAGAATAGTTTTCCAATGTGTAGTGTTCTTAACAATTAAAAACGAATTTTTCTTCCGAATTTTTGTTAAAATTTTTTTCAACAGGGATGAGTTGAACACTTTTTTGGACGAGTTATAGGAGTTTTTTCTTTTTTTTTCGATTTTGTAACACCGCCTCAATTCAAGATTTTTCTTTTTAAGCAATAACTACTTGGTAGCCCTTCCAATTCTCCATAATTATCGTGATGTTCCCTCGTCTACTAATCACTCTTAATGTCATCATGCCTCTTGTGATCGAGCAATACGCCAAGTGAATAAGTGTTGGGTTCATTCAGAAGTTCAGCATCATTAGACAAAAAAGAAGGGGGAAAGGAGGGTTAACACGAGTTGATTTACAAGATAAGATTTACAAGAATGCAAGGAACGACAGGACGTGTACACAGTTTTTAGTTTTTAAAAATAATCTCTCGTTTCGTTGTGTAGGGATCATTCACTGGTAGAATGGGACGGTGATAGAATAGTTGGCGAGTTGTGGCTAAAGATCAACAAAGCCAATCGCATACGCTCGGATATTTATTTCAGGTTATAGATTGCAATATAAAAGCTGTCCTGCATACTCGGGGGATGATCGAATATTGGCCTCAACACAAATGAATAGATGAATTATATGCTGTCACTTACATTGGGATATTGAGGTAGAGGGACTAAGAGAATTATAGTCAAATGTTTGCTGAACTTATACGAATTAGATCGGGGATCGTCATGGGAAGAATAAGATAATAGCTACTTATGAAGAATAACTATCCGAGCAATATTTACAGTGTAATAAATATAGTTGCTGTAGTAATACATGTAATACATGTAATAATATAAACATAATACATAATATATACATGTAATACATGTAATAATGAAGTTTCGTAGCTAATAGAGTGATTGGTAAGCATTGGTAAGGCCTATTTATATAAATCCGATGAAAAGGTTGATTTTGTAGCAAATGGCCTTTGTCGTGACGATGTCAGCTGATGGTGGACCGAATATTGGGGTGTGTCCCCACAGTCGATTTTAGTCTTCTGTACGCCGTAACCGGCGAGAAGACTATTGCAACGACTTTATCCATCCGTTCGTCCGTCCGTCGCTTTTTTCAACTTCGCAACAGTACCAGATATTGACGACCATTGTTTACAACGTCCATTGTTTAATAGACTGCTTCGACGCGTCCATTGTTCACAACGTCCATTGTTTAATAGACTGCTTCGACGCGTCCATTGTTCACAACGTCCATTGTTTAATAGACTGCTTCGACGTAACTAAATTAAATAATAACAGCAGTTGTAGTGCATGATAGAGGTGTGCCTCAACATTGGAAGTGGAGGAACTGTACAGAAGACCGGTGCGACTAGGCAGTCGCTGTAGCCGCTTGTTTTATTGAGATGAGTGCGTGGATGCAAAAATCATAAGTTTCATAAAACTATTCCACATTTTTCTATAAATAGGAAAAGTCAAATTTTTAGAACTTCCTAGTAAGAAACTATTAACCCATTCTCCATTTCTTTATTTTCTCTATCTCAAGTTAAGTGAAATTATAAATGTAAGGTCAAGGCTAAATTTAAACTATCACACTTGGAAGTGTAGGAACCAAACCCCAAACCACCTTCATTTTGCCGTTTTTCCCCCGTCTCTTCACCATGGTTGCCACATAAACTCTACGGAATGCCTAAAGAATGAGATTTTAAACGTGTTTATATTTTATTTTGTTTTGCATCAAGACGGTTGAAGTTATTATTTTTTATTGGTTTTAGTATTATCTTGCGGCAGTGTTTCCCAACCAATGAGGTGCGCTTCCCTTGGGAGGCGTGGAACAACTGCAGGGGAGGCGCGAGACCATTACCTGGGCCACACTATAAAGATCAGTATTCAACGTTTCTCATTTTTTTAAACTAAGCAACGCAAAATGCTGGCCACTGACAGACTTCGATCTGCTATCAACCGTTTTTAAAAATAATATTATTATAAATAAGATTTTCAAGTCTTGACAGTATCATTAATTCATTTATATATATAAAACAAGTCAGCAATGGGGGGGGGGGGGGGAGGTCATCATTGCATTCTATTCCCGATGGGGAGGAATACTGTAGAAAAGTCTCGATGGGAAGGAATGCTGTAGAAAAGGTTGGGAACCACTGGCTCATGGGATATGCTGAAGATTTTTTGTTTCATACCTTTTGAAGAATACATACTCTGTGCAAGGAATATGGCCTCGGTTGTTTTGTTTTTGCCAACAAGAAAAGGAATACATACCAGGCTAAAACGCCTTTATCTTCCACAACCGTAAACTTTAAACGCCACCGACATTTTCATTGTCTTAGGTTCCTTTGCACTTTTTCCTAAATATTTTTCTTTACGTAATAGACTTTTCCATTCCGTGCCCAATTCTATAATTAAAAAAGTTGCCAGTATTTCTTCAAGTGTGAGAAACGCCATTTGTCTTGCCTGCTTAACTCCGGTAATTGGTACTAGGGGGGTGCCACCCGTTGCCGTCTCCCACCCAATCTAAGGTGCAGCAAACTAGCCGCCATGGTATCTGGACGGTATGGGTATTGCGTGCGTGTCGAGGCTCGGTAGCATCAGACGAGTTGGACGTTTTCGCTTGGCCTCTCCCCATTCCCCCTCGTCCCCCACCCCCACCCCATCCTTTCTCAACACAGACATGGCGTCGGGCTATAATTTTGTCATCAGGATCCACCCAGACATAAATCATGTTGCTTCCAGGCAACCGCCGCACACTGCATTCCAATGGCTCAAAAGCAAAGTCTTTGGAAGCCCCTATCGATTCCTGTGGCGAGCTGCATATTTTAGGGCAATTGCAAAGTGAGACATCAACGGAAAGCCCAGTGTGACAAGCAACAAATCAGACACGTTCGGGAACTTTCTCTCCTTCTCTCGCTCACTCACTCTCTCTATCTCTCTCTTACACATGCGCACGCTGAGATCGAAATGAAAGCCTCTTGTCAACATTTTGACTCTGGCATGCCAACTGCGACAAACGAGTAGAAAAGAAGGGGGGAAAAACTTGAAAAAGTATGTTGAAGAATTTTTTCGTTAAAGTGGTTGGCGGGAAAATATTTATTGCTTTTCCCTACACCAAGTTCTATGAAATTTCTAGTACTGTGCCTTACAAGCTATGCATACAAAGTAACAAGAAGATTCCAACTGAACGCCACTCGTCATGGATTTCGTCGACAACCGAAAAAGAGTGCGCTCCCGAAATAGAAATAGAAATATTTCGGCAGCAGTTTTTTTTTTCAAACTGATAAACAATTGTCACATAGAGTCTGGTTGTATTATTTCGTAGAAAGAGTGAGTACATGCATACATAAATAAAAGAAGGTTTCAATGTGCAAAGAAGGCTGCTACCATCATTTTGTTGCCAAGGTTTGTCATTAAAGCAGGCTTGAAACAATTTATGCGCAAAGTCAAACAAAGCTGGTGTAGAGCGATAATTACGAAATCCACTGATTCCAACATCTCAACTTTCTTCTAACAATGAAACAATACTGCTTTGTTAGCATTCCTATTATAACGATTTAACCTAACCTAACCTAACCTAACCTAACCTAACCATTGGCAGTGTAAATTGAGAGAAATGCCTTAGCACCCATTTGGAATGCTTAGATTAACAATTATCTACCAATTCCAACATAGTCCTTCTGGGACTGAGATTTTATTGAGAGTGTTAATCCCTTCCAACATATCAAAAGGTTTTAGCGAGCATACCCAAAAGGGTTCCAAAGGGTTTAACGAGCGTTAACCACTCCTAGTCATCAGTCTTCTTCTAACAGTGATCTTTGCTAACAATGGTATTTGGCACACTCCAACTGACGTTAATGCTATTTCGAGTAGCCTACTTCAATGTCACAGGCAACCATTTTAAGCAATTATCAATCCTGGGTCTGGTGTTCGATTCCAGGTTATCTTGGCTTCCACACTTGCGTCAACTTAAAGACAAGGCTTTGCGGGCGCTTAACATCTTGCGGGTCCTGTCGGGCACTTTATGGGGTGCCGATCGCACTGCCATGTTGAGCCTCTACTGAGCCCTTGTCCGCAGCAAACTTGATTATGCGTGCATGGTCTATGGTTCGGCTAGTGATTCGACTCTCCAGATGTTGGACACTGTGCATCACAGTGGCCTGCATGTGGCGACGGGTGCATTTCGAACTTCTCCAGTGGTCAGCCTCTATGCTGAGGCCTCGGAGCCACCTTTGACCATTCGTCAGCGACAGCTTGCCATTCAGTATGCTGTGCGTTTGCGTGCTGTGCAATCCAGTCCTGCTTGGTCCATGGTTTTTGGGCCAGACTGGCGAGTCGGTAGACGCAGGGTGGGCAAGGGTGTTTCCGCGATAGGCTCCAGCGGTCCTGTCAGGAGATAGCCTTTGAAATACCCCGCGTCTTGAGGCTTGAGGGGATGCCAGTTGCCCCTTGGCTTATCCCAAGTGGATGTTTCATTTTCGCTCTGGTGTCCCTCCCGAAGGGTTCCACTCTACCTGCGAGGTACTTACAGGAGTTCCGGCGGCTGTGTTCTGAGTACGCCGGTTATCAGCGCCTGTTTACTGATGGCTCGAAGTCAGACGTTGGCGTGGCCTGTGCTTGTGTGTGTAAGGGAGTAACGGTTGCCCATCGCCTTCCATCAGGCTATTCTGTGTTTTCTGCAGAACTTTTGGCTCTTGGCTTGGCGGTGGAATGGATCCTTGACCTTTAGGGCATGCATTTCATTATCTTTAGTGATTCCATGAGTGCCCTGGAGTCCTTGGCGAATTACAATCCTCGGAACTCCTTGACACAACGTGTCCAAGCTTGGCTTTCCCGCTTGCCTGGCCAGCAGAAAGCCGTGGTTTTCTGCTGGATCCCGGGCCATGTTGGGATAAGTGGAAATGAGCAAGCTGATTCTGCTGCGAAAGGGGCCCTTTCTGGCCCTCTCGGTTGGGATCCCAGCCTTGTTCCCTCAGACGTCTTTCCAACTCTGCGTCTGAAGTTGCACGCTTTTTGGGAAACC
The DNA here is from genome assembly GCA_023313725.1 of Lithobius niger. Classification (NCBI taxonomy): domain Eukaryota; kingdom Metazoa; phylum Arthropoda; class Chilopoda; order Lithobiomorpha; family Lithobiidae; genus Lithobius; species Lithobius niger. The sequence continues at coordinate 232,520 of JAHWFP010158156.1, read as the reverse complement.
TTGTGGGACAGACAGGACGGTAATAAGTTACAAGATATTAAAGGCACTGTTGAGGAGTGGCACTCGGCGTGTCGCCGCAGTCTCCGTGAGGAGGGAGTGTTGGCCCGTTTGCGCATTGGTCACACCCGACTTACTCACGGTTTCGTTTTGCGGGGGTTGACCCTCCTGAATGTTATTGGTGTCGACGCCCACTTACGGTTCGGCACTTACTTGTTGATTGTCGCCATCTTGATGGTGTTCGTCGTCGTTTCCATCTTCCGCATGACATTGCTCGTCAATTGGGCGATAAGTCTGTCCTCCTGTCCGGTGTTTTTCAATTTTTGCAGGAGGTACAGATGTATGACAAGATTTAGATTAGGGGTTTGAATAACATCTCTGTAATGTGTGGTGCAGTGCCAACCCGGACCACTGCACTGTGACTGAAGTTGGCACTAATGACCAAGTTGTCGACGCGCCATTAAGCCTCAATCCCCCCCCCATTATCAATCACGTGCTTAATAATGTGTGCTGCGCTTCGATGAGATAATTACTCAAGCTGAAGAAAAATCTTGACTGTAGCTATAATTTTCTTTTGTCGATGCAACAAAAAGTCCCAAATGCGTGCTAAACAATGAACGACCGGCAATGCTGTAGTAATCTTACATTATTAACCAAAGTCTCTTAGCAGAAAGGAAGACAACGACGACGACCCCTACAATGAAAATGGGCGAGTGTGTCAATTCTTTGGCTAGACGTTGAAACTGGTACATTGTTACCTTGAAAAGAAGTTGAAATTGGCACATTGTTGCCTCGAATAACAATTTGCTCTGCGCGGTCATTTCAGCGGCAAGTTTTAAATGACGTCATCCACGAAGAACATTATCTTTTACACAGTACGGATAGCTCAAGCCAAGGCGATAAACTGGGAGTAGGGGGAGGGGACCCTGAACGGGAAATGCCCGTGTGTGGGGCAGTGCTCTTTGGTGGCCGTGCTCTTTAGAAAATAAAGAAATTGGGGGAGGGGGGGGGGTTGCGTCTGTTACCATTAAGCATATGATTTACATTAGCCGAACATACAAGGTAAGATCATTTTGGGGGAGAAAGGGAGGAAAGGAGGACGGGACACGGTAGGTAGGAGATGGGAGGAAAAGAGGAGTATTACTGGAAGAAAAATTTCCTGTCGCAGTCAACATTCAGGTAACACCCAGCGAAAACTGGGAAACAACCACGGGCGAATCAAAAGCCAGGGCAAAGTCGGGTACGACTGCTAGTTGATAGATAAGTGGGACACACGCTGTTCTCACACTGAGATGCAACAATAACTGGACATTACTCATATCGACAATGTTAACATCAACACTTAAACAGAGTAAATTAATACAGATGCAGACGTATCGATTCGATTTGGCTTTCTGTCCTGTTTATACTTGAACTTATACTTATCACTCGAGTGTTTAATCCTGAGTTGAATCTCTACTTGCGAATCACGCGTTTCCAATCGTCACGAAAAATGTCAGAAATCTTTACTGTACGTAAAGAAGTTGTAATTTCTTTTGTTTTCCAAAGAAACACTCCGGAATCGAGTAACAATCATGAAACGCATGCCTAGCTACTACTGCGTTCTCGTTCTAAGGTGCAACAATGGATCAACACTGCACTAATAGACATTTGTCATTTCAACACTCGAATGGCAATTGATATCCTACACCAGTCACAAACACACACACACACACACTGAGGTAGCAGTTACTGTAACGTTTGACCACAGTCTCCTATGTTAATTTTCATACTTCCTATCGCTCCAAAATGTAGGTTAATATTTTTTAACTTAAAATTTTGGTATGTAGACCCTATTAGGGCTGGTTAAACAGACATGCCAAAATTTGTTAAATCTGTCGGATCAGTCTTTTTCTTGGGGTTCAGACATTTTTTTGTACAGTACTCTCTACTACAACCCAAACTATATGCTCTATAAAGGTGGTTTTAGTCACTTATAGCTACGGCTGTGCAGCTGGACTGGGCTTCTAAAAATGATCAAACACTGGCAAAATAATTTCGGAGTTACTGAGCTCTCCTAAATAACCAATTTTATTGTTTTATATTGTTTTAAACGTTGTCATTAGGCAATAATGCAAATGAGCAAACGCTAGTCGGGAGGTGCAGGCTGCCAAATTTTATTTTTTTTGTTTGTTTTTTACATTTAGGGAGCGAACCCCAAAATCGGTTACCGAAAGTAGCCATGTTCTAATTTTCATTTAACCTTCGAACTATTAAGCGGTACGATTAACTTGGCGAATGTTTTGGTGTGTTGATATCAGTCCTTTGAAGGGCCGAACCATTCAGAACTTGGCTACCCCTTTAACCTGTTTTGGTTTTTGATATGATAGTAGACGACGTGAGGGAGATTTAAAAAATGCTAACAGTGCTAGTGAGCCAACAATTCACGCGCATCTTGAGGAAACTTGAAGAGGAAGCTTTACCAAGACATACGCTAGTGTGTCGCCCTCCAAGATAAACCATAACATCAAGATAATATATATGAGCATGGCAACCACTAGACACGTTGTTGTCTTTACAACTAAGGTAGTTTGGCTGTTTTCAGCCATCTGAGGATAAATAACAATGCGACAGAAAAGGCAGAAACGTGTTTGATCTGGAGACTGGTCGCCTGACAACATAAAAGTCACTGTTAGTGACACATCTGTACGTATTCTTGTTGAAAAAGCGACGTGAATAACGTTGATATTTGTGTGGTTACTGTATTCCTAATGAAATGTTCAGTCATATTCAGCGTATCTTCGCGCCATACAACTTCTTTAGGGCGGCTATTCCCCCTTTATAAAGTTATTAATTGTAACTATTGCTTCAATCAACGTAACACCGACGATCGGTCAAACCAAGGAAGCACATGGTCATGGTGATTGAGCAGTGGGAAAGACATTGTGGACATTTTCTAGCCCCTGCTATTACCAGAGGTTTCCCGGCTCGAATCCCCGGGTGTATACTACTCCTTACTAAATACACTTACTAAATTAAATACACTTGCAGTCAGGCACACCGCACTAAAAAAAAAATGCATAATTTTGTGGGCAGAAATTGACCCTTTTTTTCAAATGCAGCGCGGGAAAAAAGGTGTAGTATTTTACTCCTTACTGTACTTCTTTCAACTTCTAAACTCTGATAAGATTTAAAATTGAGCCATTTCATACGAGCATTAATAAAGGTCAAAGAAATTAATTAATTAAAAAAAAAAAGTTTAAGAGTGACGATAACGCCCAATAAGGGCAATGACGACCAGTAGAGGGCAGTAGAGGAGAAAAGTGTACAGGTAAACCAAAACCATAAACACTTTTTTTATGGAATAAGACTAAACTAATAATTTTGTAGAGTGATGATATTCGGGATTATTCCCTCTTCATTCCTCACTGTTTCCTTTTGCGGGGGGTTGACCCTCCTGAATGTTATTGGTGTCGACGGCCACTTACGGTCCGGCACTTACTTGTTGATTGTCGCCATCTTGATGGTGTTCGTCGTCGTTTCCATCTTCCGCATGACATTGCGCGTCACTTGGGCGATAAGTCTGTCCTCCTGTCCGGTGTTTTTCTATTTTTTCAGGAGGTACACATGTATGACGAGATTTAGATTGGGGGTTTGAATAATGTCTCTGTAATGTGTGGTGCAGTGGCAACCCGGACCACGCACTGTGACTGAGGTTGGTGCTAATGACCAAGCTGTCGACGCGCCATTAAGCCTCAATCCCCCCCCCCCTCCTCATTCTTTACCGTTAAAAAACAACACATTTTAATTGTAACAAACAATCTTTTATAAATTGTTACTTTTAAGCTAACAAATGGCATTAAGGTATCCAAAACACGACAGATATAAAAAACATAATTACCTGATTTTTTTTCTTTTAGTAAACTGCAGGTTGAACTTTGCCCAGCAACAGCTATATAGTGCATACATATTTTGCTTATGAACAGACTTAATGAGGTTGATTGATTGATTGATTGATTTATTCCACCGAGCCGTGGCCGTACTTAATGAGGGATCATGATTAAACAAAGAATGCTTCAGTAATGCTGGCTAATGCCGGCTAATCAGCTGTACCCTGGAACAATCACCAAAAGGGCGAGCGGGTTCATTCTTGGCCGACAATGAGAACGGATGCGCTCTAACAATTAGAAACAAACACAATGTTGCATCAATAACGCTGAAGAGCCGACTTGAAAAAGTGCGTTGCCTTTCACTGAGAAAGTTCCTGAGAGACTTCCTTAAAAAAAACACCAAGGATTCCAAGGGAGGGGTAGCAGGGGTGGGGGAATGATTTCAAACCATACAATGGGAGAATACGCGGGGGAAGCGGGGCAGGGAACGCGGGAGGATACAGAGTGTGCCAGGGGGGGCTGCAGGTGGGTATCTGATCAGAATGGGGCATGTGGGCGAAATAAAAAGGGGGGGGGAGGGATGAATGGGAGCTCGAAGAGGCTCGGGTCGTTTTCATTTCATGCTTCCCAGTAAAGCATTTTGCTCTCACATGCGGGTATCAGCTAAACCGGTGTATGTTACGCAGGGGAACAACTAGTTTACTTTATTACGTATTTCGTATACTTGTATCATCTGTTCTTTCGTCACTGTTGTGCTTACGCTCCCCAATATATATATATATATATATATATATATAAAAGCATGGGATAGTGTTATCCCTACAATTTCATATAGGCTAGATTTGTTCGTAATGACGGAAGTTTGCTTTCTGTGGATGCTTCCTGCTTTACTTTTTTTTAAAGGACGTCTTCACGTTCTTGCCGCATCATCTCGTAAATTACCAGCAAAGTGGAGCCGTGGATTTTCGAAACTGAAACATGCATTTTGTGGGAAATACTACGATACATACTGCGCGTAAAAGAGGAAATAACACGGATATCTCACGCGTTGGGTCGCCATTTTCTTCTCTTGCACTCTGTTCACGTTCGATGGCTGCTTTCTCGTGACATCCCATCTTACACGAGAACGGGATATAGAGCGCCGCCTGCCGCCACTAAATCGCACTCAAACAAAAGCGCGCATTGGAATTGGGTTCTATCGGAATAGGCCAGGCCGCGGGTGAAGCAAAGCAGCCACGGGAAACGTATTAAATATTTTATTTTCCCCTCTCCATAATTTTCTGTGACGAAAACTGCTCTTGTGTCTGAGGGGAGCACTCAAGCAAGAGCAGCTTAAGTGCAATACAGTAGCGCTTTGGCCTCTCCCTCGGTGCGGCACCGGGATTGTGTCTGCTGCATAAAGAAAGTGTCAGTCTTTGAATGATATTCACCAACGAATGGGTTGCCTTTTTTCAAGAAAATGGTTCGCCTACTTTGCATTGTGCCCGTAGAGTTTTCCGTTTGCCTACTTTCTTTCTTTTTTCCCTATTTTTCCCCGCCTCCCTCGCTTGTCGAATAATGATGTTTTTTTTTGGGTAAAAAAAAAAAAAATCTGCCTCTGGCCCAGTGAGAGTTTCAAGTACAATTCTGCCCCCCCTAAATAACGTTTTGAAGCTGAATGCTTCCAGGTACCTCTCGTAAATTTGACAGCTTATTTGCGACTTCAATTGCAAACATCAACTGTTGAAAACAGTCGGAAGAATAAAGCCTTTACCATGATAAATAAAACATCAGTAAGAAGAGCGGGGTATTTTCTAAATCAGAAAAATTACCTACTGCTGCAAGTCGAAGCCGGGGTCGTGTGATTCAGTCTGACGACAAATAATTCTAGCCTTCTCCAACTGAAGCGTCTGTTATATTTATTCAGATATCCCCATATAATATTCAAACTCGTAAACCGCCAGTATACTTCACTGTTTCGTTAACACGGTTTCGTTAATTAGGTAAGATCTATAAGAAACGCATCTTAAAGTTCCTAAGTTTTTATCAGAGACTAAAAAAAAAATAAAAAATACATAAAGCATTTGTTAGAGTGAGCGTCACTAAAACGGATTCTACATTTCGCATTTTGCATATTATTATTATTAGCATTAGAAATAGAAATAGTGATTGACGGTGCACGAAGAACGCACCCATCCAAACCCAAAGAAGTTAGGCAACTAGTGCGTCAAAGCGTGACTTAAAAGTGTTGAGTGAAGGAGCACAAACAATAGATTGCGGGAAAGAGTTCCAGGGTTGAACAACCCTTTCCGTGGAAAAGTGAAAGCGTAATTTAGTACGGGAGAGAGTTGCAGTACTGTGTTACACTATCCATTTATTGGAAAGTTGGCAACCAGTATACTTTTGCATGTTCGTATCATCCGTAAAAATTTCTTTAAAAATCCGTATTCTTAGAAGGCGGCCACTGACCCTTACTAAAAACCTGAAATAACAGACAAGCTCATTCACTAAAAAAAACCACCGGTTTGCAGATATTTGCTCTAACTTATTGACAATTTAGGTATTGTTTCATCGTAGATGATTATGACCATGAGAAAATAATACGGGGTGTCCACAAATATAATACACCTCATAAAGAAATCAAATTTAAAAAAAATTAAAACAGATATTAAAAAACTGTAAAGTGCAAACTGTTTATTAACTCAAAATTTTTTTTTTTTATTGTTTTTTTTTTTTTTAATATCTGGTGGTGATGGCCTCATAATAAGTCTCCACTCCTCACGTGTCCCTTTTGTTGCTCGGAGAATATCCAGTTCACCCCAAACGTTTTTAAGCATGTCTACTGATATCGTTTTTATCGCTTGGGTGATCTTGTCCCGTAATTCCTGCACACAAGTTACCTTTCTTGCATACACTTTGTCCTTTATAAAGCCCCACAAGTAAAACCAAGCTAATAAATACGGTATCAGTAGATATGCTTAAAAACATGTTTGCCGAGAAATCGCTGCTGCAGCATAAAAGTTGTAGCATAAAAGCTCCTCGTGCGTATTTTTTCAAGCCAAGGCCGGCTGGGGTAGATATCGCGTGTCTCGCCTTCTGGCTCATTGGCAGTTTAGGCGCACGGCAGAAGAGGGCTGGTTTTCTTAATGGCAAAGCAGTTTTTTGCGCATGTAGCATTGTAGCTATTAGGTGGGCAGACTGTTGGAGTGATTTATGGTTACCATATCGTTTGTTTATGAACTGAAGCCTAAAAAAAACAACGCGTACTGCATTCTGATCATTTGCTTGATCGTTTTAGATGGGGAATGTCTGTCAGAAGCATAAGAGTCGTAGCATGAAAGCTCCTCGGGTGTAGCGAGACGACGCGGAATGAGCGAGCGAAGCGAGCGACTCCGCTAGTTATTATTATATTATTATTATAAACAGTTGTCGCTTTACAGTTTTTCAAGATCTGTTTTCGTTTTTTTTTTATTTAATTATTTCTTTATGAGGTGAATAATTTGTCGACACCCTGTACATTGGTTTAGAAGGCTTCCACTTTATACTGAGTATTGATTTCCCATCAAGCAATCTGTCCTGGTACATTCACTTAAATCGAAGTAAATGTTGCAAAGGCTGCTTTCATCCGGAAAGGTGACAGAGTCCTAAGAGGCTAGGTCCCATTGATTAACGATTTACCGTACTGATAAGCGAAGTAGAGCGCAAAGGGCTGTCTATCTATCCATCTTTGTTGCTTGAAATTTATTGCAACGTATGTATTGCTCCCGCACTGTTAGCAGCGTTCGAAACCATTGAAGTACCTGTAATTTTGGCATTTCAGAACGTAAGATTGGTCATCGCTTTTTTGACGTTTGTTAAGAGTTTCAGAAACACCTTCTTTACAGGAAGAAGGTGCTTCTCATAGTCTTAAAGTGACACTATCACCGATTGAAAGCGGACGAAATCTGACAACATCTAGCGTTATGTAGTACCATCTAGCGTTTGCTTGCACCACACAATGTAAGGCATAATGGCATTTCTTTTAACGAAACCAACAAGCCACGACATCCTTAATTATTGAGTGAAAATTTGGTTCGTCGTCGTGCACCTGGGAGCAAACCATAAAAATTAACAATATCATTGCCGCTATATGGCGCCACGGTATTTTCGTTCACATTTCAATTGGTGATAGTGCCACTTTAAACAGCAAAAAAAAAAAGCGTTGACCAATTTCACGTTCTGAAATGTCAACAATACAGACACCACATCGGTTTTAAACGCTGCACACAGTACAAGGGCAGTACATGCGCTGCAGTAAATTTCAGTCAGCAATGATAGCTCGATAGACTATAACTCCACGACGAGTTGCTTCCACGTCTCTCATTCCGTAAACTCAACGAAGAATTCAGCGCTCAAGCCTCACCCCATCAAAGTAGTTCATGAACGCGCTGTGATTTTTTTTTATACATAAGCAGCGTGACGTTACGCATAAAGCATCGTACTCATCGACAACAGGCGGTGTTTTTTTTTCTACTGAATCAATGCACTAAAGATGACGGCTCTGCTGTCGTTCTTCGCTAGGATTATTTACGTGAACGTAATGAATGACTGGTCAAGACTTCCTATATGTGTGAGACTTAACGCTCGATTTCACGTAGTATGCTAGACGCGTCGTCCAAGCGTTGCTGTGAAGTGAGAGCACGAAGAACGTACTACTCCAATGGTAGCATTGATTAGTGTTAGCGGGACGCACAAAAACGTGGTAATCCTTTCATTATTAGACTTACCGGTGTTGCAGCACTAAACGAATATTATTTTACGGTAATGGTGACTATTCTAGAAGTCTTCGGACGATTTACAGCTACGTCAAAGGATCGTTTAACATATTTTTAATGAAAATAGAAAACGCTGTAGCGTATTGCACAGTACAATACACACGTCCCTTGGTTCTTCTTCTGTTTGAAATTCATGAAATTGAACGTCCGGAGGCTTTGTTTTCTCGTCGAGTGGACGAAGAGGTCCGTGGCATGAAGCCATTGTTGTAAAACTTTAATAATTTGGTATCAATGCAGTGTTTTAAGTTTAAAATCCGTGTATCGCGTGTCACGAGTATACCTTTCACAGTTGAATCCGCATGCTAGAGCAGTTCATTTTCGGGGTGGTCGCAGCGCGACTCGTGGCAGAATCGGCGGCTCACTGGACGACACGTCGAATTTCTAACGTTAAGCCTCTTACATCCAGAAAGCCTTGAACTGGCGAAGAATGTCGTCATGCCGTGTTCCGACTAAGCGAAAAGAAGGCAACAAGTCACTCGGCTATAAATAATAAACGTATACTTATCGGCCGTGAACGTATAACTGCTTAACAACGGTCTTGACAATGCAAGGGTGAATGGTGAGCAACAAACACTTCTTTCGTGACATTCGCCTCCATTTGGCTCGTCGATCCTTTTTGCGAGCACGTTCTAAAACAACCGTGTGACATCGCTACTGACGGAAGCGAGCACTTTTATTGTAATCGGTCGCTGAGCCGTTTGGTGAGTTTATCAATGTGTTCAATGAACATGTAGAATTGTACCCTTATTTATGATCGTAGAAAAACAAACTTTTGTACCCAGCCGCAACCGGTCTTCCACACACTTCCGCCACTTTCGAAAATTTTGAGGCGCACACCTCTATCACGCACTGCAACAGCGCTCTGCAGTACATAATCTAAAAGTAGTAACCAATACAATTGGCGGTTAAAAATGTGTCAACATGCTTTTAGGCCTATTTTTTTTACCTGCCGTTTTAATTTCGTACATAGCAGCTAACGTAAATTTGGTTCGAGAGTAGCCCAATTCGTCCATTTTATATGAAGCTAATGTTTGTTATTAACAAAATCCTTTTGTTTTTATGGTTGTGTGTCTTCCTGTAACGTTTAAATGCGACAATCAAATGGTATTATTTCATTGAGTTACGTCCAGAAAGGCTATTAGCTATGAGGCAGCAACGATGTTTTAATTTGCAGTATTTTTAAACTAATTTGTGGACGCTGAATCAAATGGTGAAAACCGTTCGTGTCTATCTGGTACCGTTCTAAAGTTGAAAAAGGCGACGGACGGACAGACAAAACTGTTTCAATAGTCTTCTCAGTCGCTTCGACTGTACAGAAGATTAACCACGGTTTTGGTGTGACTAACTGGTGTCATCTACTGATTGAATCTGGAAATGTTGTCCGAGCTCGTTAAACACTCATATAAGCCTGTTTACCACTTGTGTTTCAGCGACCTTGTTCTAATGTAGACCTAATTATTGTGTTTCGCGTTTTTCGCATCATCAGACGACTTTTAAACAACTTTTTTTCAAGTCCTACGTGTATTAGTCGATCGTGGAATTCGATCCGGCGTTCACGTGGCTGGATGCAGATCACTTAGACCACTGGACTGTGCTTGCTCACTTTGTTCGGGTTCCGCGGGAATCCCTCCCTCACAAGGTTCACGATGCACTTCGGGACTTAGTCACGTTTCCTTCTGCATTGGTGTAACGGCTTACATGTACGGCAACACGCAACCTACGGAGACAGCACTCCGTTGTGCACCTTGCTGATAACATAGCTGTTGAGCGCCGCTAACTACCATGCCCACGCGGGAGTTGGCACAGCGCCCAACAGCCGGTTGACGAGCGAGTCCTATTGTTCAACCAGTTAGTACCGGATCACGCCTGCTGGCCGGTTACGTGACGTAAAGCCTTAGGCGATGACTAATTGTTCTCCTCGTGTATAAAACGCGCGGATGAACGTCTGGTTCGCCAGTTGGTGTTGGGGTTCTGGCTGAAAGGTTGGAACTCTGGAGCCTACGAAGTGCAGCAGAGGGATAAATTCCACTGAAAGCCTGAAATGTAATGCTATGTGCATAGTCCCCTAGCTATGCAGCAAGGAGTGAATTAGGATTGAGCATTGTGCTTTGAGAATAACCATCCACTTCCGTAACAACCTTACATTGGTGGTAACATTGCCTGTTGATGCGAAAGGTCGATTAAGTCAGAAAAACTTGTCAAAATCTTTCGTATACAGTATGTCTCAGAAGTCCTGAACCAGGTAGGCCTATGTGCACCTTGCGAAAAGCCTATACACTGTAGGCTTATACGATGTACGCCTATACCATATTAGGCCTAAAGTGTAGAAATCAACAAACTATGAACAAAATATGCACCTAATGGGAGTAGCAAATGTCTTCCACAATAGGCGTTCACTCGCAGTAAACCCAGGACTCGAACCCAGGAATTTCCTCTGGGTGTAGTATAGGCCTATACCATATAGGCGTACCTGGTTCAGGGATTCTGAGACACTGTATATTGCGACTCATAGATGTCCCCCTTCCCTGCTCATAGACTAGTTTTAGTAATAACTAAAAAGATAGTTACAAACGAGATGATGCTAGTTTACCGAAACTGGTTAGGCACAAGACTAGTGTGCATTGCATGCTTCAAGAAGATTTATTATTATAATTAATTATCAACATTTTCCGTTTGAAAAGCCGTCTGATTACATATCCGCAAGGGGCAGACGCAAGCAGTCACTTACTTCACTAAATATTACGAATACCAAAACACTAAAACAACATTCAAATACAAATACTAAAATAATATTACTAAATATTATTTTAGGGCACACCATGAAATAAAATATTGTTCAAATATTTATTCAGCAGGACATTCGTGTAGCAAAACACAAATTGTTCGACCAAGAAGACACCAGTCGCTGGCAGAGCGGCAGTCTTCAAAAGGGTAACCAAACAAAAACCGCTCAAAGGCCATACAGTTTCTCTTGACTCACTCGGATAGAACGGCCTACAGAATTGAATTACACGGCAAAGGGGTCTGCACTGCCTGTTGGCGGTATTTATTGCAAAGCGAAAATAATAGATATTCCATGTCTCGGGGCAAATCGTTTGATCGGTTGAAAGAAAAGAGGCGGATCGATGGTGGCCTGCAGGGATGGATGTGCTATTGCATTGAGTTCATCGTTTCTCGAAACGTGGTATCGAATTGAGCAGATCCCAATAGTCTTCACTTTTAGATGCAGCCCTTATTTCAGTTACACCTGATCCATGCAGACGCACATGATGTTTCGTAAAAAAAAAGGCGAGCATGTGCAGTGTCTAGTTTCCAAAACTTATAAACTTTGTGTTTATTTAAGTGGTTGTGAAGTTTAACCCTTTGACCAGCAGCCATGAGATCTGTTTTACATTAGTTAAATGGGTACGGGTGTCATTTGTGTTTTATTGGCTGCAGTTGGTTAGGCATTTGAGAATTGGGACAATTTAATGAATTTTAACCATTTAATCAATTGCCATCCGTTTTGCAATATTTAAAAAAGTTACGAAGTTGCAAGTTTGACATATTTTATCAAGCACCATACTAAGTTTTACCAAAAATTTATAGGGTTGGGGAGGAGAATTGGTGACTGAGACCCCTTCTGAAACGTCTTAGATTCATTCCTATTAGTTCCGTCCAAGTTTATAGAGGGCGCCATTAGTTTTATGTGGGAATTTCTACTCAGTTTTCAGCCTAAAATTAAACTAGCTTGTTTTTAATTAGTTTTTAGTTCAGCTTAGTTGTAACTTAGTTTACTGTATATTTGGGCTGAAAAAAGGAGCAAAAAATAACCAGATGGAATGTGTGGCCCCCTCTGAACACTCGGATGGAACTAACAGGAATGAATGTAACACGTTTCAATAGTAACTTTTTAAGTTACAATTTCCCCTACCCAACCCTATAATTCTTGGTTAAATGGATACGAGTGTTATTTGTGTTTTGTTGGTTGCAGTTGGTTAAGCATTTGAGAATTGGGACAATTTAATGAATTTTAATCATTTTGCCATCTGTTTTGCACAACAACCCGTTACAATTCATTATTATGCAACCATGTATTTTCTGTGACGTCATAAGATGTCACAGGTTGTCCCGACAGCAAATTAGTTGAGGACAATTTGACGTAACAACGGACCATTACGAAATGTGACAGGGCAGAAAGAATCCCGAATTGTGATCTTATATAAAACGATGTGCAACTGTATTTTGCACAAAACTTGTCCGTGAAAGTAAAACTTAATGCTAAATTCAGAATTTTACATGTTGTCTACGATACAGACGACGGTACTTCAGTAAAATAAATCACAAACTTTGGTTAATAAGCTTACGCCATAAATAATAACCGTATATAGTCACCTAGTAACCAACACGAGAAAATTTTCTGGAAGCGTCTTGTGACACTACTTGTGCGCGATGCAGTCTACCAGACTACTGTAGGTGGTGCTAATGTTATATTGCTCTAAATCCTCTCAAGTTTCCCTGCATATTTATTTTTAGCGGAATTTCGTATCATGAATTTTTAGGAGATTTACATAGCAAGGTTTCGTATATCTGTTTCTTATTAAACAGTAGCTGTTTCAGATGACAGTTAAGCACGATTGAGTAGTGGTCATGGATGAAAATAACTTAGCGATTGTTTTAAACCTAGACATAAGATACTCTTTGCTCTTATTGTAAAATAACAACTCACTAGTGAAACAAAAAAAAATGCCAAGAATATTTTTATTTCTTTTACACACTTACCAGCTTATTATGTGACAAACAAATGCATTATTCTTTTAGTGACGCTTATTTTAGGTATTTATTTGCTGAATTTATATTGTGGCGATTATAGCTGCGTGCTTCGGTTTCTCACCACCATTACCACAGCTAAGGGAGGCTCGATAAAATATTACGTGGGCCCTATTACGAGTTGACTGGATCTCTGTTCAAACTAAGCTGATGCGAAATAAGGCAATAAGTCGTGGTTCAGTCCGTTTGGTGTTTTTAATTATAAATGAAGGAGCGTTGGCGTGCTCAGGCTCTCCTAACTTACATGGGCAACACTATGCCTTAGCTCGGGGCCTAATGCGGAATGCCAAGGAAACTAGGGTTACTTAAGATCTGATCTAATAGCAACAGCAACATGGTAAATAGTTTTGCTTGGGTAATTAATCTATGATCTATGGGGCTGCTGTGAAACACAAGGGTTGGATAGGTTTGAATTTACATTTGGGGCTAATGGGGCAAAAAGGGAATTATTCTAATTAAATAGGCCGAAAATTACCTTGCAGTCTGGGTTGGTTGGAGAGTCGTGGCGGATGAATTCTAATTCGGTTCACTCTTTAATTGTTGAGAGCACCGGGCAGAAGGCTAAGCGAGCTCGAGCCATTACAATTAATGATGTACAAACTACAGGCAATTTGCATGTTACATATTGTTACAATAATTGGTCACACAACATCATTCAGAAAACAATGGAAATTACTTTCGAAGTTACAATGAATAGTGAAAAATGACGTCATCTTAATCTTGGACTTGAATTCGCAAGTGACGTCATCAGTGGAACTTCGTTGGGGTTGCATGGTTTCAACATTTGTAGTCCGAAATAAATCTCACCACAATATTAGCAGAAAAAATAGCAAGGATATTGAATAGGGCCTACTCGGATGCATGGAGACTTTTTTGTGTACTGGCTTGAACACCGAGAACTATTTTTAAATTGACTCCATTTGCTTCACATTATAGTCTAAGCTATTGTTAGTGAAATGTATGAGTTCGAAGACGAACGAAACTTTCTAAATATTTGCGGAAACATTTAACATTTAATATTTGGTGTTTGGCTGATATATCTCAAAACAATGTACGTAGACAATTATTCGGACGAAAGAAATCCGTACACAAATTTTCCAAGCATTGCTCACTATAAGGTTGCCACCCCCTGTAGCACGCTATGTGTGCCTACGTGTTTCAGGCTGACAGTTGTGATGACTGCAAAGCGAAACCCATAAAAAAAAAACGTTTTTTTTCTAAGGTATTTCACGATTACGTTAGTAGGGCAAATGTCTGCTTAGTGAGCTGCACACATGGACAGTTACATCATTTACGTCACACGCTGCGTGATCGGAAGTTACATCGTCATCACATGACCGGAAGTGAAATCATCGATTACAAAATCCAAGGTACTGGCTGAGTTGGTCATCTCATACATCATGGCTCGCACAGTAGGGGTAAACGACCACCCCTCAATGGCCGAAGGCCATTGTGACACTCGCGTAAATTGATTCATTAAAAATGGCCGATACCTGTGGGTGCGGTCATCTTGTTTTCATGACGTCATCCAAGATGGCAATTTTCTATCGGGGCGCCCATCTTGTATTCTGGTCACGTGATGGCTTCACGTCGCGTGATCCATGATGTCATGCTGGTAATGTGATCGATAACCTCATTTCTGGTCATGCGGCCTGAGACGTCATTTGGTTTAAGCACGTTTGTGCATGTGTGCATGGGCGTAGCGAATGGGGGGGCAAGGGAGGGGGGCAGCCCCCCCCCCCCCCCCCACTTTTCTTAAGTTGGCAAAAGTCGGCAAAATCAAAGCTGTCTTTGGCTCAGAGCGTTATGATACCGACAGTTAACAGCATTTACAACTTTGATCCGACTTTGTGCGTGCAGTTTTTAAATAAAAAGTCTCTTAGTATTTAGATCCAGAATTTATAAATTCTTGTTTACATACACGTTCTAGTTTTGTTAAGTGACCTTGACCTTGATAGCAATCGGGTACGGTAACAAAAGAAGGGAATACGATGGATTATAGAGTGGATGCCTCTTCACGCAAAGATCCCCCTCCTCCCAAGAGGGACGAGTTCATTCGTTATCAACAGACTTAACAGTCGGCACCACACCATTGCCTTCTGAATGATCAACAGGCTTAGCAGTCGGCACCACGGTTATTGCCAGATTTACGCGATCGGATATCTGCTTAGAAGCCAATAGGTCAAGGAAAAAGAATAAAGTTGGAATGTCATGAGTATGAAAGTACAGTCATTTTGATAGTGATTATAAAAATAAAAATAAACGTTGCTACAAAAGGAAAACTGTGCAAGTAAAATAAAATGCTGTTCCATCTAACTTTTTTTGAGATAGCCTCAAGAAAAATCAACGCAGAAAAAAAGCCACGATAAATCTAAAACTTTTTCAAGCCTTATTAGTTAGCTGGAGTGATCCAAACTAGGAACTCACTCAGCTTACTTTAACAGCCAACCGAGCAAAAAAAAATACAAAGTTAACAGGAACCCTTGACTATAAAAACTTTTGACCATAAAAAATATTTAAAACATTTGCCGCTCTAGCTAAAAAAAAAAACTTAAAAAAAACGTAGTTTGTTGAATACTAAAACAGAAAGGTTTCCTTGCTCACGTGATATACAGAGAACTATCATAACAATGGGCTTAGTTAAAATACCGAATGTATAATAATAGCTATACATTTCTACCGAAAATTGCTGAAAATAAAGCAGCTTTCACGGAAGTACTACATTATTCCTGTGTTGCATCGTGCCCACTACAATAAAATTTCTCCATTGCGTGCTGTTAAGTTGAAAATGGTCGTAATAGTATGAAGGTTGGAATAAACCAAAAAAAAAAAAAGACGCACTACACTACAGAACCGAAACCTGGTCCTATCATTAATTAAATTGATAGATTTTCATACGTAAAAAAATAGCAGTAGGTATGGCAGTCAGTTCATGTATGCATCATGGATCCATCGTTCTTCAAAAGTCACCGTTAGGACCAAACACCTTCCCTCCCCCCTCCAAGAGAAAGGAACAGTTAAAATAAGTGCGTATAATGGATGAAAAAAATGTAATTCACTACTAGTCAAGACACATCGAAAAAGCACTGCATTTAGTAGGTAACTTGTAGAATAAAACAAACGTGCGATCGCGTTTTGCCTTTTGTTCATAACGGTACCTGTAAGATACTTCCTGTCGTGCAAAAATCAATCCCTCTCTTTAGTCTAATATTCCTTCAATCCCATTTCGCATTTTTTTGTGCCGTATTACACGAACTGGTTAATGATTTCCGAGAGGAATGTAGTTTCCAGCAGAGCACTGTTACAGCCAAGCACAGGATCTCCTGCCATTTTTCTTATCGATTTCCATGAGGCTCCGGGCGGTGGAGGGAGGAGGTGTGATCCCCTGATCAAAAGTCTATGAGGACGTGCAAGAAAAAAGTAACTTCGATTTTTTAGAAAATCGGCTTCCTCTCAAGCTAAATTTCTGTATATGCCCCTAG
Organism: Lithobius niger; assembly: GCA_023313725.1. Classification (NCBI taxonomy): domain Eukaryota; kingdom Metazoa; phylum Arthropoda; class Chilopoda; order Lithobiomorpha; family Lithobiidae; genus Lithobius; species Lithobius niger. Next base: position 215,570 of record JAHWFP010158156.1, on the reverse strand, counting down.
TCAGGGCATGGGAAAGAGTTTTTTTTAAAAGCTCTCTCCCTACGGTTCATTTATTTCCTTTACCTTTTGTGGAGCCTAGAAGTGTCTAAAAAAGTATTGTTTGAAGCCAGGAAATGTCTTAGAATATCTAAATATCCGTCAGCTTCACAGCGCTCCCCCAGACCCCTTATGTGAAGTGGAGTGGATCAGTCGGCAAACTTTCCCTGTCTCCCCCCCCCCCTCCCAACGAAATGCCCTTCGGTACGCTCCTTCATGTGTGTGGGTTTCAGAAAATATACTTTCCTTATTTACTATTCGATGTTAGGCATACGATTATGAATCGAAATGGACATCTCGAGTCAAACAAAAATGGGACGAAATGTGGTTTAAATAAGGAAACACGTCTTTAAGAATGATTGATGTCACTAACCACGTCTTGGGAAGATCAATCAATCTTAACATTGCTCAAGTGCCACGGATGGGCCTGGAACGCAAACGAAGGAAATTTGAGGCAATGGCATGCAGTCCTCAGTTAATTTTTACAGATTAACGTTTTTACTCGTCCATTCTCGTTTCATTTGGAACTTCGAATCGAACGCAAACGGAGAGTAATACTGTCCCCCTGCAATCGTGGAAATACCTTAAAATAATTAGTAAAAAATGCCTTCTTCAATTTTGCAAACAAAGGCAATTTAGTTTACTCATCAGAAGTATGGCATGGCAAAAATGAATAATCCTTAACCTTACGTATTCTCTCATACTTGGGGGTGAGATGCTAATAATTAAACAATACTGCAAGTATGAACCCTTACTTCTTGACGTAATGGTATAAGGGACCGCGTTACGGCCCCCAAAGTTCGCAACTGTAATCTGTAAACTACTTCCGGTCCAATTCCTTAATACATATAGCTTTTATCCAGGAGTTTGCTTCACTCTATTGGTACAACCCTTAGTTTCAGGCACGGAAAAGAAGTGTTTTCCCAGATGCGTCAAAGATGAGATGCAAATCTAAGATCAAGGGGGAGGCTACTTGAGCTGACGGTGGGGAGGGGAGGGGAAGATTGGAAGATTTTGTGATTTTGTATGGCTTGCCGTGCTGACGTGTGTTCGCCACCGACAGTATGGAGCGCGAATGCGATTATGTTAAGCACCCTGGTCGTTCGCCTTCTGGCGCCGGAAAGCAGTCTGGCCGGTGAATAGGCCGAAATTACGGTTTTTCCCGAGCCAGCAGGGAGTGGGCGCCTGCTAACCTAGGCGGTGGAGAGACCCAAGGGCTCGTCTATGGCCAAGAACCCTAACTTTCCTTGAGCCCCGAACTGGAGGACCATCTCTAGCCGCTAGATGAGATGGTTGGCAAGAGATGTATCAGGTGTGCCCACGTACCAAATTTCACCACTTATTTATTTTCACTATAAAAGTAAATCTGTGACAGCGCAAGTTTAATGCGATTCTTACTGCGTGAATTGCGTAAGGAAGTGCGACCATTGATGGCTTCGGTTTGGAAAGAGACGAGGTGTCAATCATTACGTACACAGGGAAAAAAAAGGATAACGTCTTGATTTTTTTCATCTCCAAACCACGGTGGACATCCCTAGCTCAAAGTTTTACAACCTGTTTAACAATCCAGCTATGCAATCGCAGCGATTTAGGCTGAAATTCTGAAAACAACCATTCCAGCAATGAAATCAAAATTCTACCGTGAAGTCGATTTTCGTGGAAGGTGTAAAAGTTCCAAGTCATAAACCTCGTAATCAGTACATCTTGTTTTCGAAGAGAATGCAGAGTTGTAAAAAAAAAAAAAGTCTGTATACAACAGAATACATCCCAAATCGTACAAAGTATATCCTTAAAACAAATTAGTAATTTTTGAGGAAACAGCTTAGCCTAAAATGACTGACCATGACAACCTGTTTTAAGGTCGTCATGTTTTTCAACACTACTAAGGGACATTTTTTAGAGCTTTGTTGCTATAATGGAAAGTTGTAGATAATTCATAAGCACAAGCGTCATGCACATGATTAAAATCATTAAACAAATGATTAAAATGATTTGTGCTCAAATGATCAGTGCACATGATTAAAATCACTGCACAAATTAAATTGCTCCAAACAAGCACAAAACGTTAGGCAGCGAAGTAAACTGGCAGTGAGTTACTTGCCGTTAAGGCTTTATAGTAATTGCAGATTGTCTATAACATTGACCGTGAGCTCTTTCTAAACTCACTAAACATCTCAGCACTATCACCACAACTCATCACAGTTATTCTAAAACGCGCAATGAATTTTTCGATCTCTCAGCATGACTTCACTGCTGACGCTATGGACTTCGGTTCTTGGACTCATTGGCTTATCAGCTCTTAGGCTGATTGGCCTTCAACTCATCAGCACTTCCACTCATCTGTTCATCGTCTCTTTTACTTATCGCTATTCGACTCATCCGTACTTTGGCTCATCAGCCCTTTGAGGCGATTTTTCTGCTGATTCCACTGACTAAAGCTGGCGGACGTTTTTCTTTGCATGGACATGGCCAGTAAATTATCCGGCCCGACCTACAACAATATTAGGGGAAGAGACAAAATGGCCGTCACGAGTGGCCCATTTCATTTCATCGAGGTCTGTTTGGGAATTGGCCAAGCAAATCGCATTGGTGAATTTTTGTACGGTGAGTCCCGCCATCTACTGCCAAATAGCGGCAGCTGACAAAAAGCTTAGTGTTCCACTGACTTTATCCCAGTAATCACCCGGAAAACAGCATACACGTTGAAATAAATAAATTTCCGTGTAGCTTTTCGCCACAGAGCTGTTAAATTTCTTCGCTGCACATAGCTCTTCAGTAAATAACGACATGTTCGTTTATCCAGAAAGTGTTTCAAGGAAGACTGAAGGTGTCGCCCTTGGTTGACAGAAAGCGGCATAAAGACAAATCGATCGCATCAGCGGCGCTTTCGGCGGCCATATTGTCCAGCCCAGCCACGTATGCTATTTTTCATCCAAGATCCGGTCGGTACTGTAGTAGAGCCTTGGCTAGGGTTATTTATGAAGACATAGTAAAGAAATTGTATGACGACACAATTGTCGTCATACAGAAGTGTCGTCATACAGAGTGTCCCGTACTAAGCTAAAAGAATGTGATAATCGGCCAGTATTTAATTTAAAATAACTTAGCAACGCCCTTGACAACGCAAACGTGATAGTGAGCATACGACGAAACCATTGTCAACATACGTTCTTAACTCACTTCGTTCGTGACACTGGCTGCCATTTTGCTCATCGATCCACCCAGCAAGTACGTTCTAAAACAACGTCACTTTTTCGTGACGTCACTTTTGCTGGACGTCATGTCAAGCGTGACGTCACATTTGCAGGAAGTGGTCGCTTTTGGTTCAATCGGTCGCAGAGCGGTTCTATGTGTTTATGAAAGTGCTAACTGCATTTTTCATTTTTATTTATTTATTTTTTTTTTGGAGGGGGGAAGGGAACGGTTGGTAACATTTATTAATTCGGAAACAACTTTCCGTTTGGCCCAACACACTAAAGTTCTTCCGTCGAAAGTAAGCAATGTGGTGATTTAAAAGGAGGTCGTTGACTTTATGTTAATTTGATTCCTCAGTTTTACCGTTAGTATTACTAAACTGTGTGGCGGATATCTAGTACGATTTTGGATGTATTCTGCTGTCTCCAGAACTTTTGGCATTCCTTTTGTGTAGAATAATATAATTTTTAAAGCAAGTTATGATGTTCACAATAACATTTAAAAAAATTTCATTTAATTTTGACTTTGGCCCAGGGAGATTTCACAGTTACTGACTGCACGAACGTGAAAATTACAGTCAAAATGCGATAAATTGTACAGTAAAAGAACGAATGTAAACCCACCTTACGAATTTAGACTTTGCCGGAGTGCTTCATATCCCACGATAAGTCGGATTCGACATAAAGCACCAATTTGACGAAGTTATGGGATAATCACCATTGCTACCTTTACTGTGAACTAGATAAAAAGAAACGCAACGATATTGCACAAAAATGTAACAAGTTATACTTTTCGTCGGTTATCTTAGAGGCGCCTTTTCACCTATTCAACTCTTAGATGCAGTACCGTAGAATCTTCGGGCAATACAAAGAAAATAGTGGTAAATTAAAAATTGGAACAACACTATTCTTAGCAGCGCCGCGATGCTTAGAACTAAAACGAGATCACGTGACCTACATCAGCCTATTGGATGACGGAGAAACTGGAACGAGGATGCTGTGTTTAGAATATGGGCAACGCTATCGAAATGGTGAACAGGGGCCTTTAATGGAACGAACATTAAGCATTAACGATTAGCAAAATCAGAATACGCATCCGATCCGAATGTTCCAATCCGAAAAAAATAGAGAAAAAATGTAAATGGTAGTCACGAAATACATTATGTTCTCCTGCCAAATTCATTTACAAGCTCCGAGCAAAGTTCCAGATGTGTTGTTAATATTCGAAAACAATTCCATTTAACACGTTAAAAAAATCATTCTAACTGCCATTGAATGTGCTTCAGTAACTCATTTCACCAGGGCTAATTTTGAGGTTACTTATCAATTTTTACAAGTATCGCTCTCTTTATCGTTTTGCTCGTTCCATTCCACTCATAAGAAACAAAAGTTCACCAGAATGTTAAGATTTGGAACATAAATTAAGAAAGCAAATGTCAGCTTGCTTCTTTTTCTGAACCAGAACAATGCTTATTCAGCCATCTGGAACTTTCCCGTGCCCTCAAAACAATACTGATACGCTCCGTGATTTCTCAGTGAAGCAGCGCACACGTCTCACATTTTTATTTCTTAAGAAAGAAAAGTTTTTCTGGTGGAAGATCCGCTTCGAAAAATCATTGTCAAATTTTTGCATTCCTTAATGGAAGTCACAATTTTTTCTCTTTTACCTTTTTGCGGTTGGCATTCTATTAAAGGTTTGCAAGGCAAGGCCTTTTAAATATTTTAAAGTTTTTCTCTTAAACATTTCTCTTTATCTTACGTCACGGAGTATACGAACAATATGAGAAAGGTTTTCTATTATGTGGCTATTTTTGTTCTGTTTACGTCGTTACACGATCTTTTCAACTCACTCCGTTCAAGGCATTGCAGTAAAAATTTTGCTTGTAGTATGAATATGAAAACGAACTGGCCTACATTTCCATTACATGTGTTTGTTTATTAATTTTTCGATATATTCAATCCTTGCTTTAACTCAAATTAATTACGGAGCTTGTCCCACCTTCAGGGGCGCAGGCAAGCTTTTCTGATAGGGGTTCTTAGAATTAAATTGTGTCCCCTAACCTTCTAGCTAGGTGTTCTGGGAGAGTGCTGTGAGCTCCCCAGCGGAGTCTGGGGTCGAGCCACGGTAACTAACGCATTTTAGGCTGGTTTGGGACCATTTAGGGCCTCTGGCAGTTGACAACTCAAATAAACCGAATAAATAAAACTAAATGGAAACTATACGTGGTAAACGCTTCAGCCTACAGTTTGTTCCACATTATGTTTGCAGGAACTGACTGTATGACGCCACGTTTCCTTCCACTGCGAGTGCAAAAACGTGTGGATATCATACTTGTAGACGCTAAGCAGTTACTGTTAGAGTCTACGAGTGGGATATTTAAGTGTTTTTTTGCACTCGTAGTGGAAGGAAACCAGGTGCCATACAGTCAGTTTCCTGCAATCATAATGTGGAACAAACTGTAGGCTACAGCTAATTTGATGGAACCAAAAAATAAGCCCTGCAAAATCCAAAAGGGATTTCCGTGTAACTCGGAAACTCTGATGGATGACTGATGCGTCACTGAATTTATAGGGTTAGTTTGAACCTTTAAGGTTTACTTTAAAAGCGACCTTGCATTTTCAGTTAAATACGTTCGTCACTAAAATCATCCGGAACTTTGCAAAACAATATTTGCAATAATTTTTGTTGTCAACTACGTATGTGTACATGACTTCCCCATAAGTTTAAGGCTGACGGCTTAAAACTGATTGATACACTAAAACTTCAAAAATGAGTCATCACCTGGTCTCGTATCTTTCGGACTGTATTCAAACAAATACGGAATGAAATGAGATCGAAATAGAGAGTAAAATGATGATTTTTGGTAAAGGAGGTTCCTTTTTTTTTAACTCCTCGACTAAGAAATCCAGTCTTCACTACCCACTGGTGCTTGTAGCAAAAACGCAGTTTTTTTTAACTTATTTTTTTTTACTGTATCTTACCTGTAAGTGTATTTTCTGCATTCACTATTTTGCCGAAAACACCACTAGGTAGCATAGATTGGATTATTATTTTTAGAAATTATACAGGGTGGACCACAAAAAACTGACGACCCAAAATTTTTAAAGTCCAACTTTACTAGTTAGCACCCCTCAGAACCAGGAGAGGACAGATTTCAAATCTAATGAAACGGAATTTTTCTGTCCTCTCCTGCTTCTGAGGGGTGCTAACTAGAAAAGTTGGATTTAGAAAATGTTGGGTCGTCAGTTTTTTGTGTGGGCCACCCTGCATGTGACTATGTCAGCGTTGGGTTTCTGGCTTTTAGCTTTTAACTGTTTGAGGATGGCACCCATGGCAGAACAGAAGTATTGCAAACCCCGATTACGTATCGTGTTGTATTGGCGCTTGTCTTTAAGTCTCATGTTCCTCGCATTACACCCCATCCATGCAAAATATCCATTCTGATGTTTGCTTATGTGTTTTCACACATTTTAGACGAAAGAAATATATACATGTTTTAGGTTCAGATAAAATACGAGCCATTAAATCCCGCATGTAGCAACATTATTTATACGAGACTGGGTCATTTGTTCCACTGGTAGCAAATTTGCCAATCTTCAGATAACCCGGGAACATTAACTATTTGCAGCCATACGTCCAATCAACTGGACAGGTACAAACTGGTCAAAACTAGACCCACTGCACATTGCGAGCTTTGCTAGTAGTCCCTGAAGACACCGAGCAAAGCGAGCAAAAGCAGCCCAGTACAGCATCTTCGTCTCGTCCAGTCCCGTTTGAATCGCGCGACTGACGTAGGTAAAAAAAAAAAAGAAAGAAACTTCGTTTCATAGGTTTAAAGGTTTAACGCTTTTAAAAAAAAAAATTAATTTTTTTGAGCCTTAAGTCAGTCAGCCGAAGCGATTTAATGCTCGTGTGGCTGAACCGACTCAATTTTGAACATTTCCAGACTCTTGTGAGAGAAGAAATATCTGGTAAAGGGAGGAGCCAACCCGGGGATTTGAACCGGGAAACCTCCGATAATCATAGGGGCCGAAAGATTGTCCAGAATTGGCCAGAATAGTTCCAATAACCGCTGAAGGAGCATAGTAGCCTCTCACGCTACCCTGGCTGGCAGTTCTGCAGGGACTTAGCGAAGGTCCCCTTTCCCGGGGTTCGACCCCATGTATATTCCGAAATTCCAACGGCGACAATTCAGTTGCAATAAGCCAGTCGCAAGCTACCTTCGGAATTCAAACGCTGCAATTTTTAACTCCTTTTTTTCTTGGTGATACGCATGAAGTTCTCATTCTGTGTTGAGGTTTGTGTGTTAGTCTGAGTAGTGGTGCAAACAGACTATTATTTTGTCATTTTGGAGTCTTAACAAAATCCCCAAAATTCTTTGCCTAGTTTTATTAATTTACGAGGTCAAATGATACCCTCAAATAGGGTATCAAAAGCAAGACGAAAATTTGCCATAAACCGGGTAATCAGTTAAAAACTGTAGTGGTGCAAAGTTTTAAACTGATTACCCGGTTCGTTGCAAATTTTCCGCATGCTTTTGATGCCCTATTTGTGGATGTGACCTCGTAAATTAATAAAACTATAATCTGTTCCACATTATGTTTGCAGGAAACTGACTGTATGACGCCACGTTTCCTTCCACTACGAGTGCAAAAAAACACGTAAATATCCCACTCGTCGACTCTGAGAGTGACTGTCTAGAGTCTACACGTGTAATATAACATGTGTTTCCACTCGTAATGCAAGGAAACGTGTCGTCATAAGGTCAGTTTCCTGCAAACGTATTGAGGAACAAACTATAGCCAAAGGATTTTGGGGATTTAGTTAGATTCTCAAATGCCAAAATTATGCAGACACCAGGAATGACTGGTGTCATTAACCATTCATTAACCATTCATTAATAACACTTCAGGGAAATTAATCAGCAATTAATGTACAAATGAAAGACGACATTTAAAAGCAGGCATTTAATGTCTTTTAATTCATAGATGAACACCATTGCTGCAGAAATTCAAGCAATACAAGAACTGTGTCACAAGTTTTCTTTAAGTGGTTGCATTTTATTCCTTACGCGTACAAATCCTATAGTTACCGTTATGTTATACTACGGCACCAAGCCAGTGCTAAAACATCATTCTCCCATGACTCATAAAGGTATAGTAACAATGCTACTTCTTTAAGTCAGGCCGTTTGACATTGGCCTTGCCCTTAGAAGCAGTACTTTCTACAGACAATCAAATTAGCCGCTCGTAGGTTTCTTTTGGTGCAGCGTTACACGCCCCTGATTTTCGACTAACGCAATCGTTATTGGCGGAGAAGGAGAAGGTCTTAACTGCGCCCCGCACGTTTTCGTATTCTTTGAACGAATCTTCTGTTAATCCACTTTCGTTTGCTCTTATGCAGGACGTTTTAAGGGAAGAGCCTTTTTTTTTCTTCTTCTTTAGAGCCCTTTTATTTTTTTTTTGTCTCGAGTCCCAGAAGAAACAAGACGGGTGGGGGGACGGGAAAAAAAACTGAAGAGAGGAAGAAAGTCGAGAAAAAAGGGAAATTCTCATTAAAGCGTAATCGCAGACGTCAGACCTGCAGTAATACATACTGCACGCCAAATTCTGGCTAATGGACGGTTGCTCCCCTGACAGAAGAAGTAAGAGCTCACGGGATGAAGAAAGAAGTCCGGGAAGACCGTCTGTGGGACGTTCAGAAACGATTGAATTTCAAAGGTTTTGGAAGCTTTCGCGGTACGCTCTCAAGCATGAATTCGTTACGTGCCGGAGTTTGAAACATTGCGCACGTTTCCGTATTCAAAATTCAAAGATTTGCACTCTTTCTCTCTTCGATTGATTGGGTCTCCAAGGGTCTGGCTGCTTCCAGATCATGCTTGAGTGATCAGCCGAAGAAATGAAACCAGTGTGATTTCATATTGGATTAAACGGAACGGTGTAGATCGTAATTTTCTGATCTAACTGTGGATGTCTGGGGAATGCTTTAATATTTCCCTCTGTGGCTCGGATTGGTGTTTTCCGAGGTTTCGTTCCGAGACCAGTTCTAAGGACTCGTTGTCTGTAGGACCTAAGTTTGTGATTCCTTGCCTTCATGCGTCACGATTATTCAACTGGCGCAAGAGGAGGGAAAGACGCAGGCAGGCCCGTTCTCAAGCTGCTGACAAAAGAAAGATGAAAATCGATCAACTGCAATATCCGTTTCGATATCAGAAAATATAGTTTTTCCAATGGTCATTCAACCTTGGAATGACTTTACTGACTACATTGTGTCCTCCACGTCCATCACGCAGTGGAAGGTGCGCTTTAGACAACTCTTTTCCTGAGGATTAGTTTATTCTGTCGTTTCTATTGGGCAATTTGAGCTTTGCTCTTACCGACTTTTTGCAAGTAATAATAATAACCGGTACAGCATTTAGTAATCAGGTACAAAATGCTGGTACCATATCAGTGGTACCAGCCATGATAGTGGTTTTTTTTTTAGGAATTTGTTGGATAGTGTGGCGCACGTAAGTGCTTGGTTGGTGTGAGCTGTTGGCTTCGCCTTGGTCGTAGTATTTGTTGGGTCTTAAAGCTTAAGTTTTTAGCTTTAAGGTACCATACCATACTTTTATAAAATAGAAGAAAGGTAGGGGAGGAGGAAACCGGGGAATCGGACCGAAAACTCCTGACCATGGCCGCCTGAAAAGTGTCCAGATTTGTAAAATTAGATCTCATACT
>JAHWFP010158156.1:170601-205520 GCA_023313725.1 Lithobius niger | reverse complement strand
GCCCACTGTCCTGACAACTAAAGTTTGTAACTTAGAATTATCGTAATAGCTAAATTTTGCAAGGACGAACGACTTGCCTTGTAGCAATCTCCAATTAATTTGCTCATGTTTGAACAGCTAAGCTGTGCCTCGAGATAACCTCAGTAATACGAGTTCATCAGTTTGGTCTCCACAAGGCTTTGGAAATTTAAGTCAGACTTTAGTATACGCTGATAAGCATTGTTCATTGTTTATGCAATTTCATTACATACACTCAGTGTTTAACAATGAGCTTTTATCATGTTGCAAACATCACGCATCACATCTCACCCTATTATTGTATCGTAGAAAATGAGGCGACTTAAGCCACAGTCCCCACCCAGACCATCATTCCGTCGAGGCAAGCAGCCTAGCACCATCCCCCTGATCCATAATCCCTTTTCTCTGATTTCAATAGGCTACTTGAATCCTAATGTTCCAATAAGCCTTAATAGGCCCTAAAAATTGGCTTGTCTAGCTTAACTTTCAATACCCACTCACGATCGCAGTAGCTTAAACAGTATAAAGAACCGGAAGTATGAAGCGGAAGTGGCTCACAAGTGACCGGAAGTGGCCGATAATTGTGCCCTTCATATATGGAAAGGTACCAGATACAGATAAACGATTTTCACTATTAGATTCAGCGTCAAAAATTTGTTAAAATGAATTAAAAAACCGGAAGTGTGAAGTGGAAGTACCAACAAATGGCCGCCATCTATGGAACGATACCAGATACAAACAAACGGTTTTCGATTCAACATCAATAAATTACCTAAAATGAATAATCAGAAACTGAAAGCATGAAACGGAAGTGGCCCGAAAGCGGTGGAAGTGCACAGAAGACCGGTTACGACTGGGTAGTTGTTTCCCCCAGCATGTCTTCTTCTTGTTCTCGTATACTTCTCCCACACTAACTACACGTAAGCTATCGATACTCATTGTGCAATTAGGATACATCTCGACCACGCACGCAAGTTTTAATTGAGGTGCCTATAACAATAGACCCCTTTCCAAATTATTTCAGCACCACTTAAAGAATACTCTATTTCCCATTCTATCAGGAATATTTTTTCAACCCTTCCTTTTGAAGAAAGACACCAACAGGCAAACTAATCCTCCATACATGTAGTTGTTGCGTCCAGGCGCTAGCTGTTTTACCACAGTTGCGAAAGATAGCGCTGTCGAAAAGAAGCGCGTTTATGTAACTAGAAAGGATCGTTCGCCTTTTTTTCTTCTTTTATTTCTTCTTTCGTCATTTTTTTTTGGGTTTTCTCCCGAGATGGCCATGTCTCTTGTATCTGAAGACTGTGGCCTGCTGGGCCCATTGACGCATCGTGCGCGTGCTCCACGAGGGTGATGCCATTCCCTAGTTCGTGAGCAGAATACCAACGCCTTCGTTTGGCAACGAGTGCTTCGGTTTGCTTGCTTCTCTTTCGCTCGCTGCAGGCCAAAGACACGGCTTCCTACCGTTCTTCTGCTGCTAGTTAGTGAGAATATCGATGTTGGCACATTCCAAGAAGTTTTATCACCAACCTTGGCGTCGTATGAAAGTTTGCCTTAGAGCATTCAGGATTTTTTTTTCTCTCTCTTCTTGTTCAGTATATTCTATTCATCAGTGAATTTCTTTACGCATTGAACTTCAAGAATAAGAGAGATCAAACCATTTAGCTAGGTCTTCTACTCCTTACAGCAAACTTTAGACTGATTCCTATTTTCTTATAGGCTAAATAGGGTTTAAATGCAAGCACGCTATATTCTTTGCAATCACTTTAAGTAAACATAAGCGCGCTAAAAAAAATGTTGCCTACTTTATTTACTCACAGTCTTGTTTATAACGCTGCTTTCTTGATCAGATGAGCACCTAATTTCGTTTGATGTATTGTCTCAAGAAATAAATACCAGTAGTGAATTCGCCGCCCCATATTGTTTCCCACAAGGATTTCATAAGCCAAAGCTTCAATAGTTTAGATTTCTGAAAGTTGGAAAAATCACAACACAATGAATGTGTACAAACACCATATATAATAGCAGTACATTGCTTGGTTAATTGTGATGTTCCTGCATTTTAAAGTACAGTACAACTATGTGGTCGTGGTTGCTGCTAATGGTACCAGAGTGAGATCAGCTTCACTACCCAAGGAATCTAATCTGGTCAGTGACTGGAAAAGGTGTACCGGAAAGGTCCTGCCAGTCATTGCTAGTTAGGGCGGTGTAAGAGACTTCTAGGCTTCCGCAAAAATTATGGGTATTATTCTGGTCTGTACTGGGCTTCTTCCACTTTTCAACCGCCCAGTAAGATTAAGAATTTACCAAGTTCGTCTATATGGGGATTAGCTTGTTCTAGATGATTGAAGGCTCCATGAAATTAACTAAAAAAAAAAGCTATATTAACAGCATATATTTAAGGAGATTAGAAAGCAACGCTCTCTCTATTCTAAACAAGACAGTGATGGCAGTCCAAACTACAATCTCAAGTTCGTGTTCAGTCAAGTAACTCGAAACAGTTCATGTATGGCTTTCCGAGGGCGCTGTCGATGTAAGATGAAAGAGGTACAGTAACTGATAATCGTCAAGCAACGAAATGATGGGGAATGACTCGTCGAGTAGAGAAAACGAGCGTTCAAAAGAAACTCATGGTGCCGCAAATCGTATGTTATATGTTGTTTACTGGGGCCCATGGCCAATTAAGTCTTTATCTGTTTAATCTGTCGTAGGTTAAATTATCTATGTATTGTAATTCATATCCCGTTCCTTGTCTGGAACCTTCTAGAATTTTTCATTTCCCTAAATACACTTGTTATTTCGCGGTTGTCAGAGGTAACCAAACCGTATAAAAGAAACGGCGCCAGCATGGAAAAATCAGTAAACCTTTGGATCAGCCACCTGGCTGGTCCTTCTCCATCCCTGCTGGGTCTGCTAGTAGGGGAATGTTTGCTACCTAAGCCTTTAGTAGGCTTGTTTTTACGAACCCTTAGTTAGGGTAGCTTCCATGGTTAGGCCCAAAGTAGGCTGAGTTTCTGTCGGTCCCAAACCTAAAGTTCTGGTCCTAGAATTCCCAAACTCAGTCTAGACTTCTCTCCCACCTAGCTTGGTTTCGTTACATGCTCTCCACTTTTACTTCTGCGAGGTAAAAACTAATGAGCAAATATTGATTAAATTCCGACGAAATATGTAAAATGTACAATTTTCAATATATGTAAGCCTACATACATTACATGAGATGGTGCAGAAGTCCATTAATTGTGCATATTCTGCAGATGTATTTATATACAGGTGTAAGAGATAGGTTGTACTGGCAGATCTGTATCTCCAAAAATAATAAAATTAGACACATACGGTAAAAAAAAACTGAATTCCTGAATCAATAACTCGATTTAGTCATTGATTCAGTAATTTAGTTATTGAATGGTATAACACATCACCATTTTGCTGAGAATTGAAGCATCTGAAACCAACTTACGCAAAATGAAATTATGTCATCGCTATTGCTTCCGGCCTGTATATACTTGGCTGGTATTCGACCACTCAGCTGTGACTGCTCACTTTGACTGGGTTCTTCGGGGTTCCCCTCACAAACTCCTCGATGTGCATTGGGACTGGTTTATTTCGCTTTGCTTGGTGGTGGTCAGCAATTTGGCAGCAATGATGAAAAACGATCGATTATTAGGGTCAATTTCAAACCTTAAAGGCGCCTGTTCGCCATTTTGATAGCGTTTCCCATATTCTAAACACAGCATCCACGTTCCAGATTAGGCTGTTGTGGGTCACGTGATGTCATTTTAGGTATGAAAATCGGGGCGCAGCTGCGAATAGCGTTGTTCCATTTTTAATTTACCGCTTTTTTCCTTATATTAATCGAAGATTTTACGGTGCTGCATCTATAGGAGTTGAAAAGGTGAAAAGGCGCCTTTAATAGACGTTTTAAAATTGAAATGAAGCCTAGCAGCATGGGAAAAGCAAGCCTGGTAACCTTCCATTCGGGTCACGACCAGAGTAGTACAGACTAGTTTCCATACGGATTAATGCTACACTACTAATGAATAACTCTTTAATAAATGTCATGGAAACTACTTATTACAATATGCAGGAATAGCAACTAGCAAAAAATACGGTTTTTCCGTGTGGAGATCCAGGGACTTTAAACAACGCCTTTACTGCTTTTTTTTTTTTTTTTTACTTTTCTCAATCTTTTAGTTAAAAGAAAAAATACTATTAACTTAATGGTCAAATACGTCAAAGATTTTTACACTGTCGGCCACCGTGTAATAACTTTAAGACTAGTTGGACTTTAATCGTGCATTCAGTACTTGTCAATTAGATGGTTATGCTGCTGGGGAAAACTTTCAATTTTTCATCTATTTTTCGCTACCACAATCTCAGCATCTTTCTCAGCACGTATCCGTATTCCGGTTTGGAATTGAGCGCTCCTTTAAGGACGGCAAGTGAGTGTCGGTCGGGCACCGGTCGGGTGTGTGCGTTGACGGTCGGGAGACGGCGTCACTGTGCGATGAATTCGCCTGACTTTGCGTGGGATTCAGAGGCAGATCCTCCCGAACTCGCTTTTCAACACCATTACAACGCAGAATGCAGGCCACGGTGTGCAGCTAAGTTGCGCTGTAGCGGGGGAGTCAAACTCCATTTGCATTTTACATCATCAGCTGCGTTGCTATAGCAACTGGCCAGCCAGGATAACGTCTCATCGCGACTGTCACGCAAGATTCAATTTGGTGGGAGCAATACGAAATGGTGGAATGGACATTCAATGGTACGAGACACGAGAAAGGGGAGCGAGGGAGTGAAAAAAATGTCGGGAGGAAAAATCGTTTTCGCTTGTGATTGTCTTTATCATTAGCATACTTAAGCTGGTGCATTTTTACCCAGCCAACCGTGTCTCTGGGGAGAGCCCTGCCAGGCACTTCCGTTCTGGCAATGAACCCGCATCACATTTTAGAAAAAAAAGCCAACGGAAGAATAAGGCGCAACGGAACCAGCTTGACGAAATCTTAACTTGGAGTTTACATTGTGAATTTCAATATTATAGGCCTACTTTTTTTTAATACTATTGTGGGTTATGAAGTGGAATGGTACATTATACGGGTTGATTCAGTTGTTTGATTGTCTGGTTACTCGTGCCAAAACCATATATGTGTTTAAGCATATTATGAATAATGACTTCCATGCATGACGTCAATGATGAATAAGTTTAGTATTGTTTGTACTACCTTGTGTCATGTTACATCTTATCCATTTATAGTTTTGTTCACCCCACATTTTTCTCAAACCCATTTTCCTACACAAAGCAAAAGGACTTCAGCGAACTAGGGATGCTAGAGTCGATGATCTATAACGACTAGTTTGTCTGTAACCTTACATAAAATCAACTAACAACTTGCTTCGCCATACCATGGTACTCTGTGCCATAAGCAAGTTTAAAATTATTTTAAGAGCTTTTGTTATAGGTATGAATTTTTTTAACAACTCTTATGAATATTGTTAAATTTTAATGAATCTCGATAAGTCTTTTGGATTATTAGTAAAAACTGTATCATTCTGAATCCCATGAAGTTTTGTTCATTTTACTGTAGCTGTTGAAAAATCCTGTGGAATTTTAGTAGTAATAGTGAATCTGAATGCTACAGAACCTCATGAGTAACGATAAATCTTGTGAAAGCGTAATGAATTCTGTGAACATTAGTGAGTCATTCTGTTCCCCATGTATTGGTAAATCTTGATTAATTTTAGTGGGTATTTGTAAGCTAACTCTTTGGGACTAAAAATTACTTGTTTTAACAAACTATTAATGGCCTAATATTGTTTAAATATATTTGCATCGGATAAATTTTGTTAACTTGTTATGGCTGAGCTCTCTTGGCTTAGTTTTTGGCTAAGAAATTCACGAAAACGTAAGTAATAATAATTTTGAGAGAAGTAGTGATCCTCTGACAAAGTTATGTTACAAAGTAGATCCAAACGCTTACTTTGGTTGAAACACTATTCTATGTGACATTCTATGTATGTGACACAATGTCTGGTAATCAGGCACTACAAGGTGCACCCTGCACCTATCCATATTGTAAGCTAACTAATTAGTGTGCACCATACCCATGGTGCATCTAGTTGTGACATGTGATATAGCACCACCTACTAGTGCTACCCAATCACCATCAAACTGTGTACCTCATTCCTTGGTGATGCACGAACCAGGACACTTCAGTGTTGGAGACATGTAGTATGTTTAATATAACATATTAGCATTCAATTTGCAACTGTATAACACATGCATATTGACGGGAGTTTTTAAAATAATACGGCAGCTATTTATTTTAAAACAGTAGGCCAGTATCAAATCTACACCTTAAACATTAACGTTTTAGTTAAACACGCGTTTCAAAAACATCTGTGTTTTAACAAAACCTGAAGCGTTTTATTTTAAACTTGTAAAATAAACGCTGTTACATCGTAATGCACGGGACAGCGCGATGCCGACACAGTTACAGGCCATGCGCTTTGTTGCTACGCATATAGCGAGTCCAGCTGCTTAACTCAGTTGGAACTGCTTTGTGAGCACGGCATGTTACTATGACGTAATTCTACGGTGGTAGTCCATTGTTTGTACGCGTATGAAAGCTGCGACTTTGGACTCAGTAGCCAATTGGTGTTGTAGTCCGACCTAGTCAGTTGGAGGCCTGGTAGGAATAGGGCTAGTTCAGTTAATCACTGTTGCCGGTACCTAATATGTGGTAATCTGTACAAAATGCCCTAGCTATGCAGTAAAGAATGAATGAATTGAGTTCTTGAACTTGAAACTACATATAACCCACTCACTGAGTACTTACATGTTTTGGGGGCCTTGTCCAGGAGATGAACTTGGAATTTTTTTTATCTTTGGGCAGAAACACATCTTGGAGAAGTAACCAATTTTGAGGGCAGTCGGTGGACCCAGCCAGTGATCGCATGCTGGACAAAGGCGGAAGGTCAAATTTGTTTTTCCGACCACGCCGAAAAAAAAAAATTGGGATTGAAATAAAAATGAACCGCTTTCTTTTCTCCGGAAAATAAAGTAATACAGTTGTAAGGATTCTAAGCAGTGGGAAATAAAACCCTGTTGCCTAGAAAACTGCAACATTAGGGAGCAATCCGAGATCCAGCCAGGGCAACGTTGAAAAGCCAGCTTTCTATTAGTTTAACCTAAACACTTAAATGAAAGAAAAACAACCCTGTACTTTTCGCTAGAAAATAACGTTAAACTTGGAGGCAGTTTTTGAATCCGGCTAGTGGTCGCGCGTCGGAAAACCGTGAAAAGCCATATTTTCTTTCCCACCAAGCTGAAAACTTGGCAGGAAGATAAAATTACTATTTTTCTTCGGAATATAAAGTAAACAACGTAAATAACAAAGTGATGGAAGTCTCAACCAGTCACTAGTAAATGACAAGTTGACAACGTGAAGAGCACACCTTTTTTAGCTATAAGAGTAGAAAGTTTGGTCTTCCGAAGTTGGGCGGATTCATGCCCAAAGCTTATTAAATAAATAAAAGAAAAACAAACTGCGAAGCTAGTCCGGAAGGAATAAATTGTCGCCATTTGCGAACTCTACTTTGAGACAATTTTTTTCCAGCGCAGACAGGAAAAAGTAAGGTTGTCCACGGAAAAGTTGTTTTTATTAATTCTTAACCTTTCTTGAACCAGAATTGGTAGAAAGGAACGCTGGGAAGTACGGTGACAGATTATGTGACAGAAACGCATATTGGTCACGTGAGAGCTTTTGATCATGTACGTAACCCACAAAAATAGGCTACTGCACGGATAAAATAAGGCTAAACATTCAAACACTTGGAAAATAAAAATTTTCAGTTTCATGTTGGGTTAGGGGAGAAATCGGCTGTAAATTTGGTAGATCTGGAGGCTGCAAATATGTCTACGCAATTATTACAGACGTGATATTGGATGGTTAAAATGTGATGGAGGTTTATGACTAGGTTGAAAAAAATTAAGTAGACAAAGAGCCCCTAACCATTGAATTTAGCTGACCACAGAGTGAATTTTGAAAATAAAGAAATTAGGAATAAACTGCGGCCACTGTTCAAACTGCATACTTAGTATTTTCAAGTTTGTTCCTTGTCACGCCCAATGTCAGAATGCCGAACCACAGTGGTGCGCAGCAGTAACTGTTTGCATTCTACGACGGTAACTGTGACAATCAAAAATAAGGCATCAGTTCACAACCCCGTTCAAAAAAAACTCTGGAACAGGACCGTAAAAAGGGTGCCGCATTTTGAAGCCATTCGCCCCAGATAAAAATACAAAACTTTCTTATTAAAGCGTACATACGATGATCGCGTCCTCGTATATGCTGCTTACCGATTTCACAGATCTTGAACGGATGCATACGTGCGATAGCAATCCGGCTATAGGCCTAATTTTATCAGAATGAACCAAAATAGGACGAGTTACGAGGATTTTTCAGTGCAGTACAATCCCAGGTGAAAACCGCTAATTAGCTTTGAAAGAAAGCTAACCTGTGTTACACAAGACGGAGCTTTGTATTGACCAAGAGGAATCAATGCTAAATGACCGATGGCGCACACGATTGGAAACTAGATAAGGTACAGTACTTTCCCTAAACATTAAAGAGAATGATGAAAATTTTTTGGCTCCACGTAGTTGTTCAGCTTGGTGGCAAACAAACTTTTTAGGTTATCTGGTCTTAAAGTAGCAGTTTTACGACACCAGTGTGAGGTGGAGTAGGAGGCAGGTAGCACGGTCCCGACGGAACAGTTTATTCCGTAAGGCACGGAATTCGTGTATGACACTGTTAGCAACCTGCCGGTTACGACGGTAGCCATGTCTACATGTGGGAGAGCCCAGTGGTAGAGATCTACCCACATGCGGGATGTCATAACAAGTTGAACCCTACGTTGCATGTATGGTCAAAGCTGTGGGCTCACTCGAGTAGCTACCGAAGGTTCGAATGCACTCTGCCACAACGTCACTGCCACGGTCTAAGGGCACAATCCGCTAAAATGGATTGAGGAACTAGATTCGAAAGACGGATTGGAGTAGAATGTTCGACATGTGCGAGGGTAGGTGGTGTGGTAACAAACCCCCTCCCTTCAAAACCGGAGCCAATCTAGACCACCTCTACTCCGGAATTTCTGATGAAGTTCCAGCATTACTTCTACCAGCAGGTAAACGGTTAAAGGGGGAAAAACCCTTTTTCTGTAAAGTACAGACGGCAATGGAGGGAGCAGCAAGTAATCTCTCAAACCACTGTCGACTGGTTGCTGGTCGTGCGTTGCATGAGCCTCCGCAGAACCTCTCTTCACTCGTCCGCACAGAAGGGCACCACCGATGGATGGGATCTGAAGGAACTCCAAGGGACTGTGCATGTACATGTGTGTGTTCAAAGAGAGGAGTGTGTCGTTGCGCTGAATGGACAGCACGGTGAGAACCACAACTAGAACTGCGTGTGGTGTGGCAGAATGAACTGCAGAAGACTGTGGAGCTGGGTGTACCAACAGGTGGCCAAGGAGCAAGGCACTGCGTGTGTCGCCACAGTGGTGGTTGAGGAAGAAAACCGGTGAGCGCAAGCAGGGATGCTCCTCCATGAGTGTATTGTAGTGCCTTTTCTTCGTCATGATGGTGTTGGTGAATCAAGTGCAGCAGTTGCCTTGCCGAAAAAGAAATCCAGTCCGATATTCTCAGGTGCAGGCATGGGACAGGAGTGCCGACACGCACCCAGAAGGCGATCCAAGGCAGGGTGCACGGCTGATACTAGCCAAGACAAATGTTTCTTTCTACCATGTACCGTTGCTTCCAGCAGCACTCGGTAAGTTTCGGGAATGGCCTGAAATTAGTCTTTTGGAGGGATGTGAGGACCAGGCTACTAGGCTCCTCTTCAGCAACGATGACGTTCAAAGTTTCGTCGAAGCTCCACGCCTTGGGCAAAAAGTAATCCATTTGCGAAATTCTACAGTGCAGACAGGAGCTGCAGTAACATATGATTTTGGAAGATGTCATAGGCACCATGGGAGAGGCTGTCGTGACCAGCTTCGACGGAGGTTGTAAATGTAAATTTGTGTTATAGAAATGAACAGTCAAATTCTACGTGACATTGGTGTTGTGACTTACAACAAATTCGCTGTAAAACAGCTGAGGAAACAATACGAAAATGGTATTTTAGCTGCTTTTCTTGCCCGGCTCACAATAAGGAGTGCGGATAATAGGCAACATGCTACAGTCCAACATTTAAATCGTACAACTCTGTATAGCAAGTAAGGCCTGTGATTAAATGCTTTATTCTGACCTTATAATCTTATCACACGGTAAGTGAATTTTGGGTGTCATAAAGTACGTCTTCCTTTGCCCAATCCAACACTTAGTGTAGGGGAGGTGTAATACGCTGTTGCATCTTAATGCACGGGACAATGCGATGCCAACACATCACAGTACACCTTGTCATTACATGAGCTGCGGCATGCCGTCCTATAGCTACCAACAGAGCCACAGACTGTGCGCCTTGTTGCTACAGACTGAGCAAGTCCACCTGCTTAAACCAGTTGGAGCCGCTTTGTGCACACGGCCTGTTACTATGACGTAATTTCTTGATAGAAGTTCATTGTTTGGACGCGTGTAAAAGCTTCGTGTATGGACTCAGTAGTCAGTTGGTGTCGGGGTCCGACCTAGCCATTATACCTCTGGTAGGGATAGGACTGGTACAGTTAAACCGCTAATATTGATACTCTCTGCATACTACCCTAGTTATGCAGTAAGGAATTAAAATGAATCGGGGTCTTGAAATTGAAACTAATCGTCTATTCCCCGAGTACTTACAGTTCCTCCCATTTTTTTTTTAGTATCAAAACGCTAATATTAGATTTTAATCACAGTTCAAGTCAGCAGTGTACAATACCAACTTGCTTGAATTCATAAATTGTTGGCGGATTCACATCGTTTTTAGCTTCTTCGTCAAGAATTATTTGGCTAAGCAATTCGTCATCATAGTCACTGAAGGGAATATAAATTTTCGTGTTGTGCGGCAGTAACTGGTCTGCTATTGTGTAAACAGCAATTCTGAATGTGCCACAATAAATAAGTGCCCAGCATCAGTACGTGTCTATCGAGAAGACGCATTGCCGTGAAACAGTTGGGTGGGTGACTACCTGGGTATCCGGGTGCTACAGACATAGGGCCTTAGGGCTTCGTTGGACAGATGATCAGGAAAGATTAACGCATACTAAAACCCTTTGAACCCTTTGTGAAACGGAAAATGTAAGTTGATCAGAAATTGTGTATATTGAAAAATGTATGGTCATAATAAAAATTATGGCCCTATTTTTGCAACAATGGGCCAATGATAAGTGTTTTTTGTCCCACTTTTTCTCTGACCGATTCCTCGGGCTGAAAGACATATCCTCGCATACGGCCTATTTGCAAAAATAGGACTGTAACTATTATTTATCACCCTATAATCGTCCCGATCACTATTAAAACGATGCTGTATAAATACCGAATTCGCACGTTGGCAACAATGCTTAACAATGAGCAAGAATGTTTGCAAACCTTTCTCATCCGTTTTGAACCTCTCAGTCCTTTTATAACAATACAGCACGACGGGATCGCAACAATGAACGAGGACGAGGAGTGCTGGGATCCACGGTTGAGGGATGGGATCCTGGGTCCCAGCACTCCACGTGGATCCCAGCCCCCGTTTGTGTTAAATGAAAAGTGGAAGGCGGATTGGCTCTCAGCACTAAAATGACGGGTGCATTCATGATTATTATAGACTGGCAATACAGAAATTAAAAAAAAAAACGTTAAGAAAGAATTTATTGATTTAAGTGTCAGTAACCACAGCAAATTAGCAAATTCATGAATTATATACTGGCATTTGGAATTGTATTAATGGCACAAACCAAAATAATAAAAAATATTAAGCAAGTATTTTTTTATTTAAATGGCATGAAGCACAGTTAATTAACGAGTGAATTATGCATTTTAAGACTTAAAAATGCTAGTTTTTCTAACTAAATCATTTTATAGCCTACTTAAAATTGAAGATAACCTTTTTTCACTAGAAAACATGTGTCTTGACAATTCTTTGGAGCGAAGTTCCGCTATGATCACACTCCAGTGTAATCTTAGACCGCGCATCACGCGAAAACCACAAGGTCTATCTAAACCTAACTTTGCATGCAGTAGCACGGGAGGCTGGACAAGGTTTATCAAATCTGGAATCGGACATGCAGTGTAGGAACTATGAGGGTGAGAAATCGACGAATAGCCAAGAGCCAAAATTCATACAACAACGAGACAGCGAGGCAGTTTCTAATTGTTAAATGCATCCGATTGTTAAAAGATTGATTGTGAGGATAAACAGGGGGCCTCATTAGCAGACATGTCTCTGTTAACTGTAAGCAAGGCTTGTAAGGCTTGGCCGATCCCGATTACCGATACCGAATGCCTCAGGTAATTTTGTTACTGACATATGCATTATCGGTAGATATCGGGGTCGGTATTTAAAAAAATCCAGATTGATTGGTAATAAACCAAATTGACGATATTTTCATTTTTCGTTGACCGATTTTGACGTTTGAATGCACCATTTTGAAGGTTTTTCACCAGCTTTCCAATGGTCCAAACCCCAAACAGCTGTCTCGTATTGTTTAGAAATAACAACGCACATTTTTAATTTTATTGGAGATTTGGTATCGGTAATCGGGATCGAGTTTGGTATCGGCCAGATTTGTTTAATGATCGGCTCGGGTAGAAAAAAGCTGATCGGCCCAGCCTTAATATTTTGTCATGTTGAGGTAAAATCCCAATGCGGCCGAAATTCAAATTGTGGAAAATGTAAGAGAAAGGTGCAGGATAAAGAAAAACTAAAAGTTATAGGATGAGTATCCACATTCACGAAGAAAAAGATGCTTCAATTACGTTTTCATGATACTCTCTAGCTAAGCAGCTAGCTATCTTGGCAGCCTTTCCCAATTCGAATCACATCACTACTTTCAAAGGCTGACTCATTTTGGCCAAACAGCCAAACAGTAAAAAAAAGCGGAGCCCGCTCCTTTACGTTGACAGTGGAAGTGACGACGGCCCTAGTTATTACTGCCATCGTCTTTGTTAGCAGCATTTTCTTTCCGAATCTTAACTGACGTTGAATTCCCGCGAAAAACCTTAATACTCGTCGGACTAGTCGGACTGAGTACAAAAAATCGGATAATAAATAGGAAATCACCCGCTCTCCTCGTACTGATCCAAACAATGTCTCGACGCTGCGCGTCTCGACATTGTAAGTTAGCTCTCAGCACTGGGAAAGCGGATAATGTCCTATGCAAAGAAAATCTAGCAGTTACCATTGGCACTGACATCTATTGTTTCTCTCCTTAGCAGTAGACGGAATAGTCCATTGGTTCTTCTACTTATTGCTGTAAAAGTTAAACGGGTGCACTTCAGAACATCCAACATAAACGAATTCTTGTCTTGTGTACTATTATGGACCGCTCCGTAATAGGAAGTATATGTAACTTTTGCATGTGTTGTGCAATTGAGTCTGTTTGGCCAATAAACATTGATTTTCGTATTGGGAAGATTCCAAGTGGACAGCAGGAGAGCCCTCCGTAATCCGTATATCTAATTTATTATTCTCTTTAAATTTTCGCTTGCTCAGACAGCATCTTCGTCAGAACACAGCAAAATTTACAGAGGCCAGCCTCCATTGCACAGGCCTCATTCCTGTCTCGACCATGTGCAATGGAGCTAGCCTCTGTTGGTTTTGTTGTGTTCTGACAAAGAGGCCGCCTGAGCAAACGAAAATTGAATAGTGAATTCATGACATGCACTAAGGGCTCTCTAGCTGTCCACCTGGAAATTTTCCCAATAGTCGATCAAACCTCGTGCACCCCCTTGTGTACTGATTTTGCTCTTACCTTGTCCCTGGTAGGCAATGCCGGCCAGAGTGCAAGAGACCATCAGACTTGGATCTATTCTGGCCTACTGTAGATAATCACTGCATTTACATGACCACTTACACACGCTTGTTCCAGAGCGATGCGCATGGTGTGTCTGTTCTTTCCATTGGCCTTGTAAACTTCGTTCGTAGCTCGTTCTCCGATCTGTCGCCACAGACTAAAACCAATTTCGTTAGGTGGTTTGGCATTTGAATACGATTTGTCTTTACCCAAGCAAACGCACTGAGAGAATGGTAAATGCCAAGGAAGCTAGGTTGGCGGGGACGTTTACGGCCACCTCGTAATCTGTCTTGCTGCCTCTCGTAATCCAGACAGATAATTCTTAAAATACCTGTACGTGGTGTGGCAAACCACAAAGACTCGCTTGTTTGGTTACAGACTTCTTAAAGGACATACTTTGCTATTTAAAACGGTGGGACACATCCACTATATCCCAAAGGGAGAAGAGAAGAAAGGGGTTCTGCATTAATAGGATACCTTAATCGAAGGCGTGTTGTCCCATCTTTTAAACATGCACATTATCTCGCCTCCCACCATAAGGAGTTCGAATGCCTGAGTTTGCTCGTTCCGTTACTGCACTTCTTTCGGCTGCTAAAAGTAGTCCAATAAGATTCAAACTGAGGAGGGTCAATAAGAACATTAGCTTGCTTCAAAGCGTTAAAAATGATATAACCGCCAACCGTTTGGTGTCAGTGAATTCACTAGTGATTAAAGTCCCCTAAACTAGTAGGGATAGGAGTAGCATAGGGCCAGCAATTTTTTTTCTTGACATGTCTAACAAGGCGATGGAAGTAGGCAATTTCCTAATTTGTGCTCGCTAGCCATATTCAATTGTACACTACGCTTCCAGCCCGCTTGTTTTTATTTTAACGTAAAACGTCGTAACGAATGTTGCTGCTGGGCCTGTATACTGTTTCAGTCCACTTACTAATGCCTGCAATAATTTCAGAAAAGTAGTAGAAACTGTAAGTCACACCAGCTTTGTTTTTTTGAAATCAGTCTTAAACGTTTTCGAGATAGCAAACAACGAGTTACTCGCTCAACCAACTGTTTATATTTATTCACTTCTTACTGCAAATACGCGTGTGAATGTGGAGGAAATCCTAAAACGTCCCTGTTTTTGTTTTATTAAGAATTCGTCCATTGGTTTTGCACCTAGACGATATAGCTGTGGCAGTTCAGTCGCTAGTAAAGAAATTTTTTTCGATAGTAGATCGTGTATTGAAGTCAGCGGTATGAATGAGAGACAATCAACAGACTGTCGGTAAACAGGTTTATTTCCACAGTTCCATTCATTTGCCCACGAGTTACAACAAATATTATTGGACAGAATGCCATTGCAACTATTAAACTAGGGAACAAGCTTTTCACCCTTTATGGCGGAGTGGATTGACATTTTTATTTATATTTGTTATTTTCCAGTCAGGTGTTCCAGTTTTAAGAAAATAATTTTAAAATGGGATTTGCTACTGATTTTTAGTCCGTTCCACTGGAAAGCTCTCATCGAGGCAATCAATTTAGTACATTTGAATGTTAAAATCAGTCTAAAATTTGCATAGATGCCACATTTTGACCGGAATCGAATTTTCAAGCTGAACCCACGAGCCGAGTTCAGATTGCAAACCAAAACGTATCCGAGTTCAGATTGCAAACCAAAACGTATCCAAGTACTGCTTTCCCACTTGCCTAGCCAGCAGAAAACCGTGATTTTCTGCTGGATCTCGGGCCATGTTGGCATAGCTGGGAATGAGCACGCTGATTCTGGAGCGAAAGGGGCCCTTTCTGGTTCTCTTGAAAGGGATCTCGGCCTTGTTCCCTCGGACGCCTTTCAAACTCTATGTCTGCGATTGCACACGTTTTGGCAAGCCTTGTGGGACAGACAGACTAGACAAGACAATAAATTGCAGGCTGTAAAGGGACTGTCCAGGAATGGCACTCGGTTTGTCGCTGCAGTCGCTGTGAAGAGGTGATGTTGGCCTCTATGATAAGATCTAGATTTGCGGGTTTGTTTAATATCTCTGTAATGTGTGGCGCATTAGCAACCCGGATCACTGCACTGTGACTGAGGTTGGCACTAATGACCTGGCTGTTGACATGCCATTAAGCTTTAATCCCCCCCCCCACCCCAAGTACAAACTCTACAATCGACTCAGACATTGTTTGTAACGCCGTTGCTTTAAACTTACAACCTAAAGAACTTTACTTTCTAACTCTTCTTTATCGACGCCATCATGTTTAGTTTTCAGATTCTTGGTAATTAATTTAAATTTCGATAAGTTTTAGTATTGCTGAAGCCCTTAGCTTTTGCGTGTGGGACCCACAAATCTGCGCAGCGTATTGAACCTAGGACGATATATCGTAAACTGCGTTGAACGTGCGTAGAAGAACTGTATGCGAGAATGTTTTTATCTCGAATCATGGGGTTGAGAGTTTGTGTTACCATGGTAACGGGGAATTTCGAAACTGTTACAGGAAGACGTTTTAATAATATGTATTGCAGTATAAACGTATTGTCTGCTGGGTAGTTTCATTTCGTGTAAATAGCTTTGTAACCCTACAGCATTTTAAGGTATAAAATGTGAGATTCCCATAGCCAGTCTAAACGGAAGTTTTAATCATTGTGTTGAAAGGAATTCTCTGACCATTCTTTTTAAATGAAGCGAATACGCGTCATTAACGGAATTGCTTTCTTTGTTTCGGTTGCCTATACCTTTCAGTTGTGGTTGAAATTCGGTAATTAAATGTTATTATTTCGCTGATTTACGTCAAAAAGATTGTTAGTTATCAGGAAGCAATGACGTCTTAATTTCTCTTGGTTTAAAAGGTTCACTTGGTCATGAGCAACACGGTGATTGCTTGGTCGGAATTCCTCAACTAGTCAGGATTCCAAATTTACGATAAATGTAAAAATGTATAAATGTATAAATGTAAATATCGATAAATGTAAAAAAGTGTAATTTCTTCCATAATAATTGATCAATTTACGGTAAATCCGAGCCTAATAAAATAAATACTTTTGGGGGCTTCAAGCGATGTAGCAAATTTCATTTCCAATCGGAACTTTCATTTGGGCTTCACCCAGACTACAAAAGTGCAACCAGCCACCCAACATTTTGCAATTTGGTGTCCTTTATGCTAGATGTTAAGCTCACTTTGCTTGCGTTACTCCGCTTCGCCAATTATTTCCACTTAGCTCTGGTACATTTAAAGTGAATATGTCTGTCCGTTTGTAATCATCATTAGGCTAGTATCCGCAGCATAAAAAAAGCTGCTATGCACATAACTTAAATCAAGAAGGAAACATGTAATTAGCGTTTTTTATTATGAGTAGGCCTTCTTAGGGTATATAAAATTTTGAAATTTGTCAAGAAGTAATTGGTAGGATCAGTAGAGATGCAATCAGCTATCTAACGCTTCGACACCAAGTGACTGGAATCAGTGACACCGAGAGCAACCCTATAATTTCGGGTGTCAAAGGTGACAAATACATACAGACGGACCAACAAACAAACCTAGACCACAAATTCTTCCTTTCGGAATCATGCTGCAATTAAACTAAACCCACCCAAAACCAAAACTGGTAGAAAAACCCGCCAAGTTTCCAAAAACGGTCGGCCTTTGAAGGTAGTGATATCATTCCACCAGGGAAAGGCCACCAAGGTCAATCCTATTAGCCAAGTTAATTGCACCTACTAATAGTTCGAAAGTTAAATGAAAACTTGAAGATTGCTACTCGCTGGTTGCAATATTCAAGTTTTCATTTAACGTCCAAAGTATTATTTGGTGAGATTAACTTGGCTAATAGGATTGACCTTGGTGGCCTTTCCCTAGTCGAATGATATTACTACCTTCAAAGGCCACCGTTGTTCCCCGGCGTAACATACGCTGGTCTCACGCCAGTATAGCTGATTCCCGCTGATTCAACTCGGCTCTAATATTCAGCATTATTGAAGCAATATTGTGTTTGTTTCTAATTGTTAGGGCGCATATCCATTGTCATTGTCGGCCGCTCGCTTTTTTTATTTGCTACCGTGTTAAGAATAAACCCGCTCGCCCTCTTGCTGATTGTTCCAGGGTACAGCTGATTAGCCGGTATTATTGAAGTTTTATTGAAGCTTCGTTTGTTTAATCATGATCCCTACGCCAGAAGTACTTGCAGCGGTTTGATCTTCAGAACCATCTTCAGCAGGCCCTTGGAACACCTCCTCACGTTCCTGGGTCGCTTGTTCAAACACGTTCCGTGGCCAAATTTTGTGAATTGACGAATCGTAGAATACAACTAGCCAGTAGTAATCTTCATGTTTTGGTGTCGTAACAGGGGTCGCAGTACTAATTAAGTTTGTGACACGGCATAGCGTCTAGCTTGTAAGTATTGATGCAGTTGTTAATTTGTTGTTTTGTTGTTTGCGCAGAGCGTTTGGCTAAGGGCCACAGCTCTAATAAAATTCAATTCAGTTCAGTTCATTAAGTCTGCTCATAAGCAATACGTAGACATAGATGATGCTGAATGGAGCAAAAAGATATTAAAAGAGAAAAATAACAATCACTGTGCCGTAACCATGATTTTCAAATGAACGCTGACTAGGCTGCCAATAAAACTTTATTTTTTTCCATCCCTCTTTTTGAGCCAGAAGATGCGGAATCCTTTTTGTCCAAGAACTCGTCTAATCAGTGGGCGAACGGCGAAACTTCTCGTGGTCTGGGCAAGAGTTCGCCCCACCCACGCATTTGCTAAGCTGTAATGGAAGGCAATCGTGGCAGCCAACCCCAAGCCAATTGCCCTGGGCTGATTAGAGGAAAGACACCAGGGTAATTTAAAAGGAACATGGATTCTGGGGGCTTGAGCCTCTGTGACTCGAGGCACAATAGCTCAGATAGCCGGCAAGTGAAGGAGCTAAAGAGCCATAGCTTTTTTGTTTCTTTTTCTCTTTACTCTTGTGCTGTGGAGGATCTTAAGGGATTCGGGGCTCTTTCTACCAGACCTGTAAGTTTGAGGGAAGAAGTAATTGTTTTAAAGATGAACCATGGCGCAACACAATTTATGCTGATGTGCAATCATGAAGTGGAGACACTCAAGTGGCACGCGCTAACGATATATTTGTAGAAGTCAAAGCCAAAGCGCTTCCTTAAAGGAGGAGATACCAAGTGTTTTTTTTGCTTACAGTAGTGGAGCAAAAATTACGTCACGTCCGGGCCGCTGGCGCTAGAGAAAAAGAGACGGCAATTGTGCAGCCGGCTGCCCTTTGCTACAAGAAAAGATTTTTAGGATTTTCAAGTTGTGAGTTCTATTTGCCATAATGTTTATTCGTAAAGGAAAGACAAAATTGAGGAAATGCAACAGATTACAGCCTCTAAATTGGCATTAATGCGTCATAAAAGACCAATTTTTTTTTAAAGAAATGTTTAATACCATAAATAATTTCATACGACCACAACGTTGCACAACATTATAGTCTAGTGAGCGTAACCAACCAAACTTTGTAAGTGACACCAGAATCTGAAGACGTGGTGTTGTGATTGCTAGGTAAGTGGCAACCGAGGCTACCTAAACGGCTACATACTAGCTATTGGTGCAGCACCCGGCTGCTAGAACCCACGTGGGTGCTTGTCTTTTAACTGTACCTTTGTTATCTTCATGGAATCTGGAATTGCAACTATCTTATTTCCAACTGTATCCGTATTAACTGCTTTGGAATGATGGCAGCATACATTTTTTTCTTCGTTTTTGTTTTTTATTTTTAAAATTTCATTCTGAACCTGTTTCAAATATCAATAATCGCCACATGGAATATCCATTGAATAACACTGCCCATCAACATTAAAAACGAAATGAAGAATTCAGCCCGATTTTCTATAGTCAGAAAAATATGTAGAAACAAACACTAGCAGAAAATGGGCAGACACCCATCACAGCGGTATTGAATAGACTTTATGAGGAAAAATAATACGCTTTACTGCCAGTTAAAAACACAATTTACTGTTAATAATATTAATAATAATAAAAACTTTATTATAAATTACAATTAAATTGCAATCCTCGAAGCTTTTTGCAAAGCTTGTTTGAGATTTAATACATCTTTTTTGAATTCAACACATGTTTCATTATTACATCTGATGCCCTCACTGGTAACACTGTTACATACATACATACAATGTATTATATCAAGATACAATAGTGTTATTATATTACACCAAGTTACATAAATACATACTTTGTTTTACATCAAATTACTTTATCATTATGATTTATTAGGTTATTTTTTATGCTGTACCTAACATTAATATTGATTTTTGATGATGTGAGTTTATAAGTTTGTTTTAAGTTCATTCAGATTTGCATATGTCAACATGTTCATTAAATAGTTCTGGTATATACCATGTTTTTCCTCTTTTTCTATAAGAATTATTCCATTGTGGCATTTCGTATTTTCTTTTACCTCCACGCAATTTACTAATATTTTTTGATAATACTTTATGTTTATTGCTGTAATAATTTTTTATTATTATTGTATAGTTTTTTAGTCCCCTTATTTTAAATATTATTTTCTTTTAATAACTCAATTGTTTTCCTTTTCTTTTTGTTGTTCCCAAATAATACCTTCACTAATTTATTCTGAACTTTTTGTAATCTCTCAATTATATATTCTGTAGTATTACCCCAAATTTCTATCCATAACTTATTATACTTTTTATCCATGCATTATAGATTACTAGTTGTGCCCATGCACATGCCGCGCACCCCCCCCCCCAACCCACCACCCGCACATTCCTGGTCCCCCCTTCCCCTGCCGCACCCCGTTGCATGCCGTTACTGCACTCCCATAGTATGGGTTCTGAATATCTCTCCGCCTCCCTTTGGAACCTCAGGTGTTTGGTCTTTGGTTTTAAATTTATCGAACCAAAGACCAAACATGTGAATGGCTCCCACATATGCCCTCCCCCCCCACAATTACTTCAACCCCCAATCCCCACACTGCGACCCCCTCCCGGATTCGCATACGTGTCCCCCCCATACACGCTTGCCCCCTCCCCCTCCCCGAAAACGTCGCCCCGTGACATTCTCCCTTTGGTGCAGCCCCGGAAAAGTCTCATGCGTATGTTGGACTGAAGGCTAAAAAAATCCCTGAGAAATCCAGCATCCAGTAAGCAAGTAACCCTATGTTTAAGTTAATCCTTTGAAACAATTCACCTCGGTACCGTGCACTGCAACATTGTTGCAAGCAACGATTGTTGGCGCCCACTTAAAAACAATTCAACTCCTTTTTTGGAAGTGAACTAAATATTTAGGAAATAAATACGCCTTTCCATCGTATCAGGCTGCCTATTTCGAGGCCCGTTGGGGTCTCGAAATTAAGAAACAATCTTCTTTTGGTTTAAAGTTGTCTGGTTTAGTAGACACGGTTTTTTTTTTTTTTTTTTAGCTGAAACGCCGACAATGGCTCAGTCCACGCGACTAAAATTTTGTTGGCCGCTTTGGTACCACAACAATACCAAAAAACGAACCAAAAAACGATGTGGCAGGTCTGGTAAGTGGCGCCATCTCTTCGAAGACTTTGAAAAAAGTGTTATAACCCAAACTTGTAGTCCAAGGCCGTCAATAGACGGCGACATGGCAGGTTTGGTAAGTGGCGCAATCTGTTCGAAGACATTGGAAAAGTGTCCCAACCCGAATTTGAAGGCGAATCTTGTCAACATATGGCACTACAGGGTGGGGTACTTGATTATACGACGGAATGGTGTGGCCGTTGACTTGGCCGCGTGCTCCGTATTATATATGTAGATTTGTTTCTGTTTAACATTTAATATGTTTTTGAGTTTATATATTTTTGATATAAGTTGTCTTAATTTTTTTATAATTCCAATTATATGTTCTTTAAAGTTCCAATTTTCATCAATTATAAGTCCTAGGTATTTGTTATTTTTTTTATTTTTTCCAGTTCCTTATATTTTTCCTCACATGTATATTTAATTTTTCTGGTATTAAATTTTTACAAGCACCATAATGTTTTATTATCTATATTTCTTTTTTAATTTTCATTTTTGGTACCGATATATCCATTTGTATAGTTTTTTCTTTGCTTTGTAATGTTAAGAATAATAATCGTGCTAGTACAGAACCTTGTGGTACTCCATTTTTAACAATTTCAGTTGAGCTATATCTATCTATTATTTGTACTATTGTTTTCTTGTTGTATAGATAATTTTTAATAATGTTGTATATTTTACCTATAAGTCCTAATTTATAACATTTATATAGTAATATTTTTTGATCAAACGTATCGAATGCCTTCTGTAGGTCAACTAGTACTATAGCAACATTCGTATTTACTTTCATTCAAACCTGTGGAGATTAGATCATTAATTTCGGATAGTAATTCAGTTGTATTTTTTTTTTGGTATAACCAAATTGTGATGAACTTAGTAAGTTCCATGTATCCAAAAAATTTCGTATTTTATTTGAAAAAAAAATTTCTATTATTTTATCTTTTATTGATAATAGTGCTATGGATCGATAATTATAAAGATCTTATTTATCTCCTTTTTTGTAAATTGGTCGTATGATTTGTATTTTTAGTGTTTCTGACCAGGTTTCTTTTTTAATCATAACTTTTATTAGTTAGCATATTGCAATTGCTGTGTTTTCTTTTGTGTTTTTTATATGTTCAGTCTGTATTTTATCAAATCCGGTAGCTTTCGTATTTTTTAGTTCCATTATTATATTTTTTATTACACTTTCATTTGCATTATTTATATACATTGTTTTCTTTGCTTGTTTCACATTCTCTTCTTTTCCTTTTTTTTTTTAAGTTTCTATAGTAAGTACTATTTTTATAGAGTTCATGTTCTGTTTTATTATTCTTTTTTATTTCTGGTAATTGTTTATTAGAGTTTTTATTAAAATTATTTACTATATTAGCAATGTTTTGTCCTTTAAAATTCTGTATTATTTCATTATCCGTTTCTTTACCTTTATTTGTATTAAACAATTCATTTACAATTCTCATGCTATTTTTTTAATTTTTTTGTAAATTTTCCAATTTTTCTTGAAAGAATTTGTCCTTACATTCTTTAATTTGTTTGCTTATTATTTTTTTCATACTTTCATATTCACTAATCATTGTATTGTCTGGTGTTTTCATCTCTTTAATATTCTCCCACATTTTGTTTTTGGTTTCTATATTTGTTATTAATTCGTTTGTAATCCATTCTTTTTTTATCTACTTTTTTATTCTATTTTTTTTTACATGTTTTTTATTTTTTGAATATACATTATTTATTTTTGTTAAAATTTCTTCATAAATAGACTCTGGTTCTTCTATTTTGTCTAAGTATTCCCAACCTATCTGATTTAGTTTTGTTATTATTTCTACATTTTCGAATTTCCAGTATTTTTCTTCTTCTGTTTCTGTGAGTTTTTCTTTGTTTCTTGATTGTCTTTCCCACATCCATCCCATTGTCATATAATGGTCTGCAATTTTCTCCGTTAGTACTCCTCCCTTTAATTATATTTAGTTACTTTAAAAAAATATATGGTCAATACAAGATTGTTGCAAATGATTTATTTCATTTTTTAATACTATTTCTTCCCGTGTTGGTGAATTAATTTTACTTTCAAACCCCAACGAAGTTAAAGTATTTTCATAATAGTCTATTGCAGTTTGTTCAAATTTCTCCACAGATTCATTATCTTTTAAAAGTATATTGCTGTTTATGTCACCTATGATCATTTGATATTTCCAAGTTTTTGTGTTGTTACTACATTTTATCCAGTTTTTTTATTTTTTTTTTACAAACTTCTTCTTATTTGATGATGGTTTTCTGTGTATAGCTATTATTTGTCCTTTTCTAGTTTTATCATCATTTTCATTTATAACAATTTCTAGCACATTATTATCATTGATATCAATTGTAGTAATTTTCACATCTAGAGTTTTTTTTGGAAAGATCATTAATCCTCCTCCTCTCATTGTTACCTCCCTTGTTAAAGTATTGGTTGTATATCCACTTATATGATAATGTTCTGCTTCTTCTCTTTTTATACTTATTTCAGTCATTATAATTATTTCCCAGTCAATGTTCATTTCCATAAGTTGTTGTTCAAACAGTTCCCAATTCATTATTAAACTTCTTATATTTACATGAAAGTACTTTCATATTTTTATTATCGTCAGTGTCCTTCATTATCGTTTCAAATGCTGATTTTTTATCTCTGAATACTTGGTTGACGAATTCTTTTCAGTTTAGTTTATTTAGATTAATAAACTAAATTAATTTAGATTAATTTAGATTTAGCTTTTAGTTTATTTAGTTTATTTTATGATTATCACATCTCTGGTTTCTGCATTCTTCCGCATCATGATTTTTCCATTCCTAAACCACACATATTTGTAGCTCTTCTCTGTGGCAAAATTCCTTGTCTTCCAAAATAATTGTTTCATATATGGGGTCATATTTTCATTGAGGTATATTCTTTTCCTGTTTCCGTTTCTATACATGTCGTCATTCGTAACATTTTTTCTTTTTATTCTCAAGCCACTTATCCCTGCTGTTTCTGTGCTTAAATTGTATTATTATTGTACTAGGTTTCTCTTTGTCTCAATTCGGTATTCTATGTGCTGCTTCAATTTCTGAGACGTCATGTTCAATGTTAAAGTTCTTTGCTAGATTCTGTATTACTAGCAGTATGTCTTCATCAAGTAGCCAATCTAGTTGATTTATTTCTAAATTTCTGTTTCTTTTATATTCCTTAGCTTCTCGGTACATTGTGTTCATTGTTTGTTCCAACACTTTATTTCTTTCTTCCTTGTTTTCCAATTCTTGTACTCTTGTTTCCATTTCTTGCATTTGTTTCTTCAGCTGTTCATTTTCCTTTTGTAAGTTATTTTGTTCTTCACTTATAAATTCTTTTGTTTTTTTTTAATTCTTCCTTTGTCTCACACTGCTTATCATATTTTAATATCAGCTTGTCAATTTTTTCTTCCATTCTTCTCATCATTGTCTTCATTTGAACTTAATTTTCCGCATTTCTTCATCATCTTCACCTCTATTTTTATCTGTATCATTTTCTGAGTTTGTTCTTGTTTTTCTGCATTTCTGTTTGCATCTCCATTCTCCTCTTTTGGTTTCATTCATGCTTTTCCATGTTTTTTGTTTTACTACTGCACAGTTGTAGCAGTATTTTAGTTTGCATTGCCCACATGTTGTTCCAATTTTTCCTTCACATTCTCCCTGACATCTTGACATGTTTGTGAGTTGTTGTTGTTATTAGTATTCAATTTGAATGTTTTCTTTGACTTTATTGTTTTTTCCTGCTTGGATCATCTCAATATCAAGCAGTTTCTACTTATTATCACAAAAAAAAAATCATTTTAGTTCATTTGGTTTCAATCCGGTTCAGATGGTTTTGATCCGGTTTAATTTGTTTTGATCCAGTTTCTAACTTTTTAACCTTTTATTGCACTTTTTTCGAACTTGTAGTTTTTCAAACGCAAATCGAACACACACTAAATTTGTATGGCAATAATAATAGTAATAATAATAATAATTGAACCACACATGTAGTGGTAAGATAATTGAAGGGGGTGACCTACTAATACCCATCCTAGCTAAAAATTATGTGAAGCAAAACAAACTAATTAAAATGACCGAATATCAGATCAAAAGTGCTGTCAGCCCAGGTCTACGCAGAAACAAAATCTGGTCGTTTCAAACACTTAGTCGCTTCAATTAGGAGTTCAGTGCACTACGATAAATTCCTACATGTTTACTACAAAAGTAATCATCTCTCTGAAGGAGTTTCGGCTGGGACCACCCTCACAGAAAAATAAGCTCGTCTACATTCTGTTTTAGCCAATGTAAGTGTCATTGGCAAAACATTGTTTTCTTTGAATTTTCAGAGAAATCCGTTCTCCTTCGGAAAAGTATAGTAAAAAATGGCGATTACAAAAAAGATGTTACATAATACAGTACAAGGAATTCAAACTGAACGCTATCAGGAGCAGCTAAACACTGATCTATACATTATCTGGCGATGCTGTATCTCCCACTTAGTATCGAGTTTGAAGGTTAGCGCAGGACACTATAGGAGGCCATCGACACTGTCGAGGAAGGGCTTGTAAGACTCGTGAGGGGAACTTGCAACTGAAGAAGCGTTTAATCGCCAAAGACTAAATTCATGAAAACAGAAGTAATGACAGAAGAGAAACAGTACATTCCTATTCAGCTTAGGCTCAGCACAAACCTATTCTTTTCCGTTATGCTTTTCTTTCCCTTTACGTATCATTCAATAATTGGTAAGATCTTAGCATTTTAACAAGTTTTGACTTGCTAAACATTTTTTTGAAGTCAACTCTACGTAGAAATTCGTAACGGCGCTTCAAAACCGTATGACGGACCTGGCTAATGCCTACCATTCCAGTTCTGATAGGGTTTTTCAGAAAATTGTACATTTCCCCGTTTTTTTCGTTATATTTTGTAAAATGTTAAGAAAATGAATGATCTGCCGAACATACAACACAGTATATTTCACACAAATTATCAATTCTCAGTTGGAAAAAGGTGGTGGGCGTCTCGTGATATTACAAAAATTTAGCCGGAGCCTCTGAGGTTCTGAATGGATGACTTCTATTCAAGGGAACGATGCCACTCTAGAAATCGGCTGTCCGACTTTCTATTCAACGCCGAGGATTTAGAGAGGTGGTCTCTTCATCCCGGCATGCACGCCATCAGGGACCATTCATTCTAAGCTTTCGTGAAAGGTGGCAAAAAGGAAATGACGTCAAAGGAAGTAGATCCTGGCGGCCGCAAAAACCGGTGAGAGTGTCATTTTCCAGTGGGGCTTTCAAGAAACTATTCCATAGAAGGTTGGAAATCAGTAATTTTTGCGGACCTAAAGAATATGGACCACACCAAAAGTGTTCATTCACTCGCTTTGATGGCTGGCTGCAAGGATATGTAATGAAAAAATATATATTTAAGGACAGCGTTTTATTCTGCAGCATGTGAATAAATGAGGGAATGTTGAAATGTGACAAGAAAGAGTTCAACCTAAAACATATATATTGCTTTCACCCTTGTATTCTGCTATTTTTTTTGCCTCCTCGCCAAACTACGTTAGCATAGATGGTTCGATAGCAGTGTGGAAAAGCATCGGCTCTTAAAAGCTTCCTAAGAAATTGAATTGAGACGTTTCCGTGTAAGTGTAACCATTCAATAACATTCCCTGAAACTCACAAAAGAAACTGTCGATGCGCGTCAGGCATGCCACATCCATTTTTCCGCTTGACACCTGTTAGTGGTTTTGGAAACCAAAATGCGTCATGCCAAAATGTGAGTCAACCCAAGTCGGAAATATACCGACAACAAAACCGCTAGAAGAAATACAATTGTATACAGTAAGCCACCTTTCCACAATTACATTTAATTTGCGTGCCATGACTCCAATTCGAACCGGCGATCCAGTATTTCTCTAAAACATTTTCATTCTGCCTTCAGCAATGTGTCCACTCGATAAAGACGGTATGGCTGTTCACGAGTCGGAATCGGAGTATCGTAGCTCTAATGAAACGTAGGTGGATAAAGATGGTTCACTGTACTACTTTAGCTCGTTTGTATGTATGTGAAACCGGTAATCTGTTTTAGCCATGGTCTCCTGTAAACCAAGAGCTAAACAGGTCACTCAGACCACCGACACATAACATACGATGGCAACATGTAGACTAAAAGTTACAACATATCAAATTTTGCCCACTATCACATAAAGAAGGGAAAGAGACAAGCGTTACATACAGTTCGTTGGCTTTTCTGAGATGTAACCTCGCCTCTTTTTTTCCTCGTTAGCCAGCTGTTCTTGCTGACGAGGAACATATAGCCTAGCCATGCAGCACAGACATATAGAAACAAACTGTAGTTTAACAATATTATTGGGCTTTCTCTGCAACACGCAGATACCTGGAGTGAACCACGTAATAATGCGAATCTGATGACGTCACATGAGATAGAGTAGTTTGTTGGAGTTTGGAACCGATTTCATTGCAGATGCTTCCTTACTAACATTGGTTAGATCAGTCATTCTGAAAAAGAAACAAATGAAGCATGGAGTGATCAGGTTTACTAAAGCAGAAGGCCTTTCGTGCTTCAGACTGATGGAATCTTCAGCCTCACGACAGAGACACTAGCAAAGCAACACTCCATACTACATCCAATTCTTTTAAGGTGCTTTCTTGAAGACTCTTCTTTGAAGGAACTACATACCGGACGAACTATTGCTAACTATTGATGTTATACCAGTTCATTATTACTGAATATATGTGTTATTTATAGTTGAAGTTTGTAACTTTTAGGAACGCTTGGTTGTTTGGAACGTTAAAGCCTTACATCTGCTTTTATCCATATACCGTTCATACTACGTACGTTTTGCCCCAAGTACGTAAAGTCTCAGGTAAGCGAAACTAGCCTATTACGACCTTGGGTTGTATGGCCATTAAATTTTGTTCCTCAAAGATCCGAGTTTAACTGCAATTTAAAATTCAAATTGTGTCGAATACCAATGTGACTCATGTTCACATTTCAAAAGTTGCTGATGTGGAATGGGAATAGGGTAGAATGTAAAAACCTTTTTGTGGAATTTCTCATTCGCAGGCTGTGGAAAAGTTGCTCTTGTGCATTAGATTACACAAAAAATGTCATCACTCTGGGGTCAAGTCTTAAGGTGCCCTAAGGAACTTCAAGTTTAACATTGTACGGTAATGGGCAGAACAGCGAAAAAGGCAAATATGATGATTTGACTGTTTTAAAATCTAATTTTTGTGATTACCTCATTCGATTCTCTCAGAAACTACGTTAACATGCTGTAATTACGAAGAATTTTATTTTTCTTAAAAATTGTGGGAATAATTTGGCATCGAAAATTGGCCAAAATGGCCTTTTAGGCAATTTTGGACCATAACTACTATAAGGGCACGTTTACGCAACCACTCGCTTTTGCATCCAGCAACTAGAAGCTAGAAAATCACCTCAAATTCCAACATGGCAGCTGTTTTATGTCTGCCGCCTCGCAACGAAAACAGCAAATAACGTGAGTTCAGAAGCGTTTGTGAAAATTGTTTCGTCATGAGGAATTCTTTATATTATTGGCACGGATTACAAGACTGCAATTATTTACTCAAACGATGTCGGATTTAGCTAATCCATTTAGCGTTGTTACCATGGAAATGTCACCTTTGCCATCGCGATTGAGTTCTAGCTGCGAGAATGCAAAGGTGAGTCGCTGCGTAAACGCGCCCTAACACTATTGCGCAGAAAATTTATTTTTTTTAGCTTTATGGCTACCCTTCTTAGTCTCTAAGTGTTTCAAATGAGATAATGTTAAAATTAAATTTAAAACCAGTCAAATTATCATTTTGCTTTTTTCGTCGTTCCGCCCATTGCTGTACAATGTTAAACTTGAAGGCCCTTGGGGCGTCTCAAGATGTGACCCCGGAGTGATGAAATATTTTTGTGTGTGATAGTGAAGCCCAAGAGCAACTGTACCCATGAGAAATTCAAAAAAAAAGGTTTCTATACCTCACCCTGTGGTGAATACCAGTCCCGCCGTAGTGCGGTACAGTAGACTAGTCTAAGATATACTCCGGTCCTTGCTACTAGCTGCTTAGGTAGCGATCTGCGCAATTAGTTTCCGTTGGACACAATGGAGTGCTGGACAGTATAGGCTCGGCCCTAGCAAACGACAGATTACAGCGCCCAGCTTGGTAACGACTTGCACTAACTACAAAATGCATTCATTTTTAAAGGGCTTGGCTTTCATGTAATGACAGCTCAGTCGGAAAGGCTATGATGCTGGTGGGAATCTAGGTACCGGTTGACTGTTCATTTCAAAATATTGGCTACAAATACAATCACACGAAAATTAGCTGAATTGATCAAACGTTAAGAGTTGATTGAATCTGTTAAGAGTTCTTCAATCCTTGGTCTGCACGTACACCAATCCTGGTACAATAGAAATTTGATACTACACCTAAGAATCTATTAAAGAAATGGGCCGACAGCCCCAATATTTTTCACCTAGAACCTCATTTAAGCAATCCAAAATGTTCATCTACGTTGCACAATGGCAGGGGTTTTTAATGCAACAAACAATTGAGAAGCAAAAGAACAGATTGTATTGCTTGTTTTTATCAATTTTTAAAGTTAAAAAAAGACGATAATTCGACTAGTTACATTGTATGTACTCTCGTGATTTTACTATTTGTTCTTTAGTTCCTACTTGCCACTTGCCTTGAAAACGCCTGCCGTTATGCCGCGCAGGGGTAAATTGGGATGATTAAATGAGGTTCTGCACGATGAAACTGCCGGCGCATCTTTCTTCTTTGTCTTCCGTTGGGTAGCACTGACTGCAATTGCTACCTGGTTGAAGGACACTATCATCTCCTCAGATTGCATAGGGACCGTCTCTCTCCATCACTCCTAAATGTATTTATCGGACTATTGTTGTATGGCCCAACCACTCAGTTACTTTCACAAATCCTCTCGATGAAATACAAAATCTTCGATATTGATGTCTGCGTGGCTGTATTGGAAAATAAATTTCGAATGTCTTGAAACAAGAATCGAAAAATAAATTGCATGTATTTTAATTCTAATTATGGGTGTACAATTTGGTCGTCCAAATGGCCCTCCGCTTGCCTTAAAAACCCACATAAGATACTTTTTTTTTTAAACCTAATCCACATTTTCCACAACCGCTGGATTGCATTTTGCATGCACGTGCGCGCAGGTCTTTGTTCCTCCTGTCGACGCTTGCCACGTTTTGGAATCAATTCTTGGCTTTTTATGTCGACTTTAAAATGAAAAATACGAATAACAGTAAAACATTTCTCCCCATTTTTTACGTCACTATACACAGTATTGGTCCATCTTGCATCCCATTGTTAGGCCTAGTGACACTTTTGGTCGAGACGTGGCTGCAAGTCCAGGGGGAGTATGAGGTTGAAGAAGCCGTCAATCACGTCTGGTTTCAGCCAAGGTCCCGTTGTCACTGTCCGATCGTTTCTGCAGGACAGTGGTTCGTTTGGAAGGGGAAGGGAAAGCTTCCTTCCAATGCCGCCAGTATCCCCAAAGGGTGGCAAGAGACTGAAAGGTGCAGTCTGCCCTATTGATTTTTTTCCCTCGCCCTTGAGTATCGTTTTTCCGTTCTCTCTTCGCCTCTTCTTTTTTTTTCACGCATTTTTTTTTGTTGCGAAAGGTCAGCAGCAAGCACAGCAGACAGAATTTTAAAGGAGTTGTTCACTGCTCCTTAAACATTGATCAGGGGCCTACCTACAAAAAAAAATGGGTGCCACAACCGTGTTCTCTTCCGAGGCCAGTGAAATTGAAGCAAAAGTTTGATTAAGACTCGGTCGTTCTCAGTTCGAAGGGAGCAGAGATTTTATTTTTTATTTTTTATTATTATTGTTTTGTACATTCTCCAGATACGTAACAAACCAAAATTGATTGGAAGGATGGAGGCTCTGGTGACGTTCACAGGGCTGACTTCAAAATAATAAACTTCATCACAGAAATAAAATTCGCAGCATGTATACTTTTCGCGATTCGAATAATTTTGAATTAAAAAAACAAAAAAACAATATCAGCTCCAGTTGAGCATCGTAAGACCAAGCAAGAAAAAGTTGAAAGTTGAAGTTTTTACTTCTCGCAAAACGAATTGTGAGCAGTAAAAATTAATAATGTAAGGTATAGGTGTATGTTGGGTTACATTTCGTTGTTTTCGACGTTTGGTTGTTTTAGTTAATAAAATACAATTTGCTGACCTGAAAGGAGTCAGCGAGACAGGTCAGGGTGGGGAGACCCACCACTTAAGCCCAGCCTACTTGTAAATAAGATCATTAAAAGAAAACAAAAAGCAAGCTGTAAAATCCAAACCCATTATTGGTTATAGTACATAGGCCGCAACAAATGCTGGCGAAGATTAGCCTTATTATTCAACCCACGTTTAAACCCTTCCACCGACGTGGCAGATACAATCACCCCGGGAAGGGCATTCCAAACTGGCACAACACATGAGAAAAAATATATTCTGTTATCGCGACGACAACTCTAACGAACAAGCTTGAGGTTATGCCCTCTAGTCTTAGTAAAAGTTTGAAGTTCGAAGAAAGGAACCTCGACCGGTAGAAGATGGTAAAGAATTTTGTAGGTTAAGATTAAATCCGCATTTAGTCTGTGGAGTTCCAGAGAATCCAACTTGAGCCGAGCCACACGTCCCTTATAGGGCAAAGAATACAGACCAGGCAATGACTTTGTAAAGCGCCTTTGTACTGATTAAACCTTGTCCACATCCTTTAAAAGATGAGGCGACCAGACCTGACTTGCAAACTCCATCGTCGGACGAACACCAACTTTCCCACAGAAATGTTTTCCAGTTTCCGGACGTAAGGCATCGACAAACAATAGCTTCACGACGATTCACAGATGTCGTAATATGGCAGCAGTGAAGTGAAGATTTGAAGTCAGACTTAAAGTTCCCCAAACCCCTCACCGAATCAGTTAGATCCAAAGAATCATTACAAATCGTGTAGTCAATTAACGTGGACGAATTTGACGAATTTGACGAATTTGTAGTTTTGACTGGTGCTAACTGATGTAGCGATGACCAAAATAAACAAGATTTACAAGATGGCGACAAAATTGTATTGTTAGGCCCGGTTCTTTTTTTCGTGCTTTAGTTTCTGCATTGCAATGTAACTATGCATAGCCTATAATTGAAATCTGAACATCACATTTACTCGGCCAAGCGATAGATGCTATTTATACTTTAGCTTACTTCCAAATTCACAAGGCAGAAACCTACAGGATAGTGCTTTGCTGCGCCACTTAAATCATTTCTGCTCAGTGCGCTACCTCGAATTTCGGCCCTCACCCTCCAGTATTTGAAGTAAGAGTTTCACGTTCGAACTCGTGAGTTTGCAGCATTTTCTTGACATTTCAGCCAAATCAGGAACGAAATTGCGAACGTTATCGAGTTTCAAACAGATACGCACATTCATAAGCCGACTGAGAGGTACACAAAATCCAGATTCAGTCCAGTAGTAAGGCCGTACAAGTCCGCAATGCATCGTCACTGAAGGAATGGTCACTGGTCAGTAAGTGTTTGCTTCTTAGACATCCTCTGTGTTTAGCCGGGAAGCCAACCCCCACTAATTTCTTGGAAGCCATTGAATTTCTCCTGCCGTCGGAACAAAGATAGATGATGTTGGTAAACAGCCCTTCGATAAACATGGTTCGAAGTGGTACCAGCTTCCGTCGACTGGCACCAGATGGATTAGGATCCGTCGTGAATTTAGGTCTAATGTTAAAACGATAGCGGAATACAACTAAATGAAAAGGATAGCCACTGTTTTACTTTTAAGCAAGCCCTCTATTCAGAAGGCCGTGGATGGCCGCCAAGAAGGTAGATATGGC
This sequence comes from Lithobius niger, assembly GCA_023313725.1. NCBI lineage: Eukaryota > Metazoa > Arthropoda > Chilopoda > Lithobiomorpha > Lithobiidae > Lithobius > Lithobius niger. Next base: position 172,073 of record JAHWFP010158156.1, on the reverse strand, counting down.
GGGATCAAGTAGTTCCTCAGGTCGATTCGTTTTTGGTAGGTCTTATGACTCGGTAAGGAACTGTATCATGGTTTCGGCTTGTTAGCATGTATGACTGATTGTTTCTCGGTCTTCCAGTCAGCTTTTCAACCTGAAAAATAACAGGTTTTTCATACCATTATACCTAATATTAGCTCGCGTCATTCGATTCTAGCATTTCACAGATATGTGTACTAACTTGCGTGATCCTTTTTAATGTATTATGGCCCGTTTACGTAACGACTCGCCTTTGCATTTTCGCAACTAAAAGCTAGAAATAATCTGAAATTCCAACATGGCGGCGGTTTTAGCTCTGCCAGGTCGCAACGAAACGAGTCAATAACTGAGTTTAGAAGCGATTGGGAAAATTGTTTCGTCAGAAGGAATTCTTTATCTTACTGTCACGAATTACACGACTGCAAACATTTGCTGAAACGATGTCGGATTTAACTAATCCAGGAAGCGTTCTTACCATGGCAACGACTCTTTTGCCATCGCGATTAAATTTCAGCTGCGAGAATGCAAAGGCGAGTCGTTGCGTAAACGCGCCCTTAAGCAGTAAAACGATTTGCTTGGTTATGGTGTAAAAATGTTTTGTACAAATTGTTATGCAATCAGATATAAACAAGTGGCCACGTATTTTGATTTGGGGGGGGGAGGGGCAAATATTCACTGTTAATTATTAATAAAAATTATTGACTTATTATGTACGTATGAACAAGTTATAATATTTTAACTATCAACATTACTAAATATAGCTTTCCTTTGTGTAATTAAATTAATACCCTCTGACTGTTTTCATGTATTCCGCGCGTAAACAGCTTTGCAGTATTTACGTAGATGTGAACGAACATAACAAAACCATCTCGTATGGAAAGGAAAAATAAAACAAGAAAAAGGTATGCTTTTACAACATTTACATATACACTTTACCTAATGTTGCAAAACTGAGTCGCACACAGAAATCACATTAAATCACGCCCTTTAATCATCTGTAATTATCATTTTGAAACTTCGGTCTGTTCGTTAAATTTAAATCGTTAGTGAAGGATGGCAAATCCGAGTATTTATAGTTTGTATAGTTTTGCATACTGTTAATAAAACTGATTTCAGTTTAGTTATCAGGAGTAATGATGTAAAGCAGCTGAACTGCGACAGTCTAAACATAAAAATGATGTCGTACTGTTTATGGTGGGTCAATACAGAATCGAAGTAGAGAAAAATAATTTAACAGTACCTTAGATTCAATTTAAGGCGATAAAAACAAATTAAAATGGACCAATTAAAACCACTTAGCCGATACCTTGCAATCCAAGCAAGCCTCTACATAATAAACCTCATTTGTATTACGTTTTGGAATATTGGTCAAAATACAGAATCCTCTCTTTAAAATTGTGCGCATAATTATGGCATTTGGGGTTTATAATGTGTTGCAATGCCGCCGCAAGAGGTGA
>JAHWFP010158156.1:124700-162742 GCA_023313725.1 Lithobius niger | reverse complement strand
TTGGGGGGGGGGTAACTCGAGAGTAGTGGAATTTATTGGCTTTCCTTCCATGTTACTCTGTTATCATTCATTGGTCATTACTCTTAAGGTAATGAATTCGTAATAAATGAACGTCATTCTAAATGTACGTTTATGTCGCAAGGTGCAACAATAAAACTTATTGTTTTGTCACGTGTTAAACAAATTTTGTTGTAGCGACTTTTTAATGTAGCAAACTGTACTTTTTTTTTTTGCATTATGCAATGGGGAATTATTTTTAATCTGATATTTAACCTGCGATTTTTATGTATGATCGTAAATTACAAGGTAAAAAAACAAAATTACATTTTCATAAGTTTCACTTTCAGTTTCGATTTGGCGTAAATGTATTTATTTACATTTGTATTCATTTTGTGATTATTTTTACGGAAAAATGTTTTTTTTTTAAGTACGGATGTTGAAAAAACTATTTTTTTCTAGGGGATGGGGGCGCCGTGATTTCGGGGGCAAACGCTTACAGGCATATGGCAACACTAATTATTGCCTATATAAGGGGTATTCCGCATGTCACATTTCTTGAGTATAGGCGCTATGGCATTGCTCATTGTTCAAATGGCAGACCTAATCCTTTACCGACATAAATTCTGTACACGTTAGCCATAAGTTTGACTCTTGCCCATCCAAGCCATGTAGTCGAGTTCTGTAAAGGTTAGCAGTTAAATCGTAAATTTTTCGTTACGGTAATAATGCTGCAAAAAACAATCGCGTGCACACTGTTAAAGCTAATCTGGTGTGCACTAACTCTCTCTAGCCCGAAACTATTGGAAACTGTAAAATTCCAGCAGAAGATGTGACCCAGCGAATGCTCCTCATAATACTACTATTTGTGCACAATTGAGTTAGTATAGTGTTTTTATTTATTTTTTTTTTAATTTTTCAAGCCCGAAATTTATTTAGATTTCTTAATGCATCATGTTGTGTGTGGACATTAATGAATGTATCTTGTGGTTATGACGTTTCCTGCGTTATGGTTTTCCTGACTTGGTACTCAGCTGACTTGCTGAGTTCGACTTTATGTTGGGTCAACGCCAGAGAACATGGTAGAACTTTTTTCTAGTAACAGTCCTTGTTGTTTGTTCATGGCATATAATTTAAAGTCTTACTAGGATGCAAATATATTACTACACTGGCCCGGTGTTATGTGTGCACTATTCTTTATTCGTAGCCAAAACAAAAATCACGTTTGTTTCCATCTAATGGGTTGTCATTATGCCACCACTCTTAGAAAGTGAGGGATATACAGGTGTATTTCTTATACTGCAAAACTTTTGCTGCATGAATTTTCTACTTTGTTAGGCTTACTCTTGTCTGGTCGTGTTTTTTTTTTTTTCAGGAGAGTGAATATGGTTTCTAAGAGATTCTTTTAATTGTCTTCACAAATATTCTGTGTATCCATGCTACCGCAACTATGTACAGGAATGGTTTGGTTATATGGTTGTATCAAGAATTTATAGGGTTGGGTAGGAAAATTTGTGACTGAGACCCCAAACTGAAACGTCTCAGATTCATTCCTATTAGTTCCATCTAACTTATAAGAGTTTTATGTAGGAATTTCTACTCAGTTTTCAGCCTAAAATTAAACTACACGAAACTATCTTGTATTTAATTATTATTTAGTTTAGCTTAGTCGTAATTTAGTTTACTTTAGATTTGGGCTGAAAAATGAGCAAAAATTACCAGATGGAACGCGTGGCGCCATCTGAAAACTCGGACGGAACTAATAGGAATGAATCAATCACGTTTCAATAGGGATTTTTTTAGAGTTACAAATTCTCCTCCCCAACCCTACCAATGGTTATATGGTTATATCATATGGTTGTAGCTTCCCTGATTTCCCCGCCCCCCCCCCTACTTCATTGTTTTTGCTATTTTCAGTCAAACTATGTAACTGTTAACAAAGGCCATTTTATTCCGGTGCTGGGATGGTGGCCGAAAGGGCGACTATTGTTGTTACCTGGTCATCGCCAAAAGGTAAAACGCCAAATTGCCGTGAATATGTTAAAAAAACCACGTGAATTTATTACCATCACTTTGTCAAGACACAGTTTAGCTCCCAAAAACAACCACCTAATATAATGAAGAAACAGACACAAATTCTCTCTGTATTTAATAGATCCTCTAAAAAGTAGTTTTTTTTTTGCAGCTCGTGCCACTGATAGGCAGTACGTTTTGTAAAGAGACCCCCCCTTTATCTGCTTTGTTTGGGAAAAGTTCGAAATCGCATTGCACAATTGGCTTAAAGAATTAAATATATATATTTTTTTTGCAATCCAACAAACTGCCTATCTGGATTGTTTGACCGGTCAACCATGAAAGGCTAGTTTCCCAGTCACACATCAGCCCTTTTTCTTTCTCTTTTTTTCCTTACTTTTTTTTTTCATCTCCCAGAAAGTCTTCCAATTTCCCATACCTTCATTCCGACTTCTCTACTTTCTAACTCACCTACTCTCTCTCTTTTTTTTATGCTCCCTCGCCGTATTTTTGGTGCATTTCGAGTCCCTCAAGTTTTCAAATCAGTCGCTCGCCTTCTAGTCGTTTGGTCTGGCGACCGCTGGGATTTGCTGGACGCCCGATTGTGTTTGGCCGACGAGATGAATGGACGGTCGGTTCGAGGCGCGCGGGGGGTCCCACAGCTCCATGCCTGATTTGTCATTGTAGAATGCGGAACGAACCAGATTTCTTGCAAAACTCAAGAGACGCTGGCCAGGGGCAGAGGTCTCGGCCTCCCGCCATGCACGTTTAAAGACTTGGGCTACTTTCTGGCTCGCTGGCGGAAGATTACATGCATCAGGTGGATTTCAATGAGTCCAACTTCGACTGCCAAATGCAGTAAAGGCACTAGGACACAAAATGAAACAATGCGGTTTGCGGGTGATCAGTGAGAAGGCCACTACGCTGCATAAGTCTATCTGTATGTCTAGCCGTGCGCGTGTCCGTGTAGGAATTTGCACACTCCAATTGTAAATTCGTCCACTCCGGAGACACGCCACATGGTAAAACGAGGCTGGAAAATAAACTTCTGTCAATCAAGGGTTCACAATTCGTGCAATAATAAATTTGCAACGTACACACCTAAACGATGCGCCACGGTTCTGTGTCGTGACATCATAATGAGTTAGCCACTGACAAACGAATACAGCGGTCGATAAGGCGTCAGAATGGCCTATACCAGTCACGTGGTACATTCATGACAACACAGCGGTTGCGCATCGTTTAGGTGAGGACAGTAGCGTGCACAGATACCCGAGAGGGCAGTGTTAAGCAAAAGAGCACAGTAAGTTTTAGTGAATATTTTTCTGGGGACCTTTCTTTTGTTTTTTGCTCGCACTCTTTTCCCCTTTTCTTCCCCTTTCTTAGCATTTTTGCCGTTTTCTTTTACCTTTTTTTACACTTTTAAAGCCTTTTTTAGGCTTGTATGCGCCTTCTGAGGCACCGCCTCCAGCAAATGTCGGCACAAAAATGCCTATTTTGACCCCTTGTCGGCCTTTTTTTTCCTGGTCAAAACTGGTGCAGCAGCAGAGTAGTCCTTAATATTTCACGTCATAAAAAGGATTTTACAATGAATTTATTGAACCGTTTCATCGAGAGGAAACTAAGGCTCGTAGAGGAAATGGCTCAAGTTTGAAAGTTACTAGACGATTTTTAAACAGAATGAAGTAAATCCAATGTTCGAACCGGGAAACCTTCGATCACGGTGCACTGTTAAAAATAAAGGGTAAATTAGAGCCACCAATACAGAGAACTGTGGTAATTTCTTGCCACTTCTTTGAACTGTAAAGTAACGGTCCGTATCATTGAATGAGTCAAATATTAGGGAACTAGTCTTGCTGAATACTACTATCTCAGGGTGAAGTAATACCAGCACCGGAATAGTTTTTGATAAAAATATAGCCTATAAAAGTGCACATGTAAAACAATAAAACACGACGTTTCGGGGATAATTTGCACCCCGTTATCAAGTGTGGATATCCGCTCCAAGGCTTCGTACACAAATAAAAGAAAACAAAAACATGTTATGGCAAACACATCTTAAAAAATAAAAATTTAAAAAAAGTTTAAAAACCAAGAACCTATGTATTGCTGGCCGAAACAGCAAATACAGTAGGGAGACCAGCAAGACGACCTCTTCCCTGCGAGTGCAGGTAAGAAGATATCTCAGGGTGTTCTTAGTTATGATTGCAAAGAAATGTGATGTAAAAATAAGAACCATGCACGACCGTCAAATCTCCCGGGTGACTGAACAGTAAAATAACTGAAATTGTCAATTGTTTTGGTCAACAGCTCGAAGAAAATTGAGCCCACGCTGGTGGTGCTGCTAGGCTTAGCTCTGTATTCTTCACCCACTATGACCACTTGAAAATACATGTACTGTACAGAAGGGAGCAAAATGGTTGGTCTGCTAATAATGACCAAATACAACAGTCAAGATTTGTGGTATTGTTACGTTCCACTGCATTGAATTGAACATAATGCTATAATTCTTAATTGTTGTATTTGATCATTGTTATCAGACAAAACATTTTACTACACTGTATGCAATCCGTTCACGAAACATTACATCTGTGCTTGTCTCCCATCTTTTTCAGAAGTGCGTATGGTAAAATAAAATCTACCCCAAATCAAAACTTGTTCATGATTCCCGCCAAGCTTTTCGGCCGTGTGAAGTCGTGATATCAAACGCCAAGCTCTTTCGCCAACCTAATCCCACCAAGTAATAGTTCGAAGATTAAATGAAATATATGAAAATTGCTTACTGCGCAATTTTCAATTATTTCATTTAACGTTTGAAGTATTAGTCGGTGGGATTAGCTTGGCGAAAGAGCTTGGCGTTTGATATCACGACTTCACACGGCCGAAACGTTTGGCGGGAAACCTTAACAAGTTTTGTTTTGGGGTAGATATCAGCTGTTTTTGGTCCAAATTGATGATATCCATTTGTTTTTCTTAGTAATTATGATATGGTAACACCAATTTAGTTTTCTGGTCCATTTCCTTTTTTTTGTTGGCTTTCGTTACATTTTGAGGACAGCAGTCACCTTTTTTATATGATAGCATTTCATATTAGTAATGAAGACAACGGATTTATTTAATGTTCAGTTTGGCATTGTTGCATAATAACAATGTTTAAAACAATGTAAAACAATCAATTTGGTCGTTTGGAGCTCCCTAACACCTGAACCACTTGACCAATTAGAAAGGTCTATATGAAAAGGGCACATCTCCGTAGCAATACCTATAAAATGAGCTAAAAGCCAGCTTTATTCACCGCATGGAAGAATATATTTTCGTGATACAAAAAAAGCGTTCCTAGTAGCCAGTAGCCTGTAGTAAGTAGTAAGTAATTAGGCAATTATCAACGTTTTCACGTCGTTTTTTCAACAAGAAAACGTTAAGCTGTGTCCTTAATAGTGACTTTTATGTTGTCAGGCGACCAAAGTCTCCCGATTAAAAAAGTTTCAGCCTTTTCTGTCGCATAGTTATTTATCTTCAGATGGCTGAAAACAGCCAACAAACTACCTTTGCAGTAATAGACACAACGTGTCTGGTCCATTTCACAACGTGTCTAGTGGTCGCCATGCTCATATATACATATTATCTGGATGTTATCGTTTTATCTTGGCGGGCGACACACTAGCGTGTGTCTTGATACGTAGCATTTTGAAAAGTTTCGATGTTCGTGACACCCAAATTCGTTTGGTTTCCAACAATTTTAACTGGTACGTGATAAATAATTAAGCAAGTAGCTAAAATACGTTTGAAAAATCAACATAAACTATATAAGTATAGCGTCAGAATTAATCGTTAAAAGTCATCGTAAACCTTTAAAAAAAAGACAATTCTGAAGTCCAGCTGATTTTAGGTTTGCGTTTAAACAATATAATGCCGTACAATTCAATACTTGTGCGTTCGATACTGATAAAATCATTGGTAGCTATCCGAAAATAACGCTGAAGATACTTTTAAAATGAATTTGATTTAGGAAAAAATTGTGAATTAACCACCACCACAGCAGATAAACAAACATCACTGAAGCTTTCATGCATCCATGAAAGACAACATATTTTGTATACGCTCAGATTGCCAAACTGCAAAAGACCTGTCTTATGACATATTAGAGCTATAGCATCCTTTCTTGCAGTAATGAGTTGGTTAGCAGAACGCTAAAACTGCCAGTTTTTTTTTTAAAGCGAATTACCCTGACCTAGGTCAATTTTAGGTAATTTTAGTAACTCAAGTAATTTTAGTACTTTAGCAACGACAAGACCCCCCCCCCAAAAAAAAAAAAACAATAGACAAAACTTCTTGGTTAAGTTTAACCGATTTAGTGTCGTATTTAATAGTAGCAGTAATAACTGCCTGTTACCCCACGCAGCATACAATAAATAATGATGGTAAAACTTTTAATTTTCTTAACTTGTAATAATAATATTAACCATGAATTAATTTGTTCTTTTTTAGTAGTCTCTTTGTTCTTAGATAGTATTTAAATTTGCATTAAAGCAGTAATTTTTTTCATACTTTATTAAGTATGCAATACTTATTTCTCACAGCAAAGTCTCACTGTAAATTTACAATCTTTACGTCGGTACCTCATAACAGATCAAACAGCATAATAACATCATCAAAATGAGCGAAATTCAAATTCGTCAAAATTCAATGCAAGTATCCTTGATCTATTATCCTGGATAGATTATTAAAAAGTATTGGTCCCTGTCTCTCACCATCATCACATTTAAGTTCTTTTAAACTGATTGTCAGTTTGATGGTAATACAGTATGCTCTTTGAAGGTAACTGTAAAAGATATTAAACCAGTTATACGCTTGATTCCAACACGCACAAGGTTTTGACCCAGCAGTTGATCATAGGTATAAACTGTTTTTTTTTTTTTGTTTTTTTTGTAACTTAGTATGTATTTTTGCCCCGAAAAATGTACTCGGTCGCAGGGTTGTAGTTACACATTTATTTCTTTTGATTGCGCTTCTTTATTTATAAGCCATATTAAAATGCCCGGGGCGGGACGGAACGAATTGGCACGCCGAGTTTCATGATTGTTGGCCGAAATTATGGCGGTGCTGCCATATAGTACGCTAATGCAATTGTAAACAAGGAATATTGTACACAGATATTCGACGATTCGTTTATGGCGGGCAATCATGAACGGCTTAAATTATACTGTTTTTACAGCTAGGTCTAAAGGTCTGCAGTTTTAATGTGGTCGGCCTTATCTGCCTCTTTACTGCACAGAAATTTATCAGATGAGCAAAGAGGCAATTTAGAAGAAAGAAAGTAACGTAATTTCTACACACATATTTCACTAAAAAAAAAAGAAGCTCGTTTAGGAAGTCACCATGCAGCGAAGAAGGCCAACACGTAGCGAATTTTGTATCCTTAATCCTTTATCGCCAGAACTGTACCTTGAATCTCCTTTCTTCAAGACCGAGCTGCTAATCATTAGGCCATTCTTTGCCCACATGCCAGGTTCCCAAAAGAAATCTAACAAATTTTTTTTTCTTATTTGGGCTTTAATTTTGCCTTAGTAAAGCTCCGTGCACTAAAAAGTTTAAAGAAGCGCCAACCGCATGCCTAACTTTTCACTTTAGATCTCTGGTCGTCGACACTTGACACGGACAAATGCAGAAGACTATACCTATTCGCGAAAGTTAGCATAGGTAAATATTTAACGACAACCGCAGCCACTTCTAAGCTAAAAACAGAAACTTGCTAAGTATCTGCGGAAAGTTAAATCACTCTTGTTTAACCACTGCAGTTGCAAGTCTCCCGATACCGATTTTACGGGCAACCTCTATACTGCAGCTGGTGTTTCGAGACCTTGTTTTTTTGTTTTTGTTTTTTTCCGTTTCCTGCACGTCGTGCCTCTTTTTCCCATGTCCGTCTACAGTGGCGGGCGTCATTCAGGTTTTCGTTTCCTTTCCATCGGCGTTAACGGCCGCAAGGTTTGGGATTTGAGCTCATTCGCTGAATTTTGCATGGGTCTGCTTCTTCGGAGGTGGAAAGGTTAGAGTTGGGGCCAGAGGGTGCCTTCCGTCAATTACGGCAAGTTGGCGCGCTTTAGGCTCTGGCGGAAAGATGAAACACTGAAGTGTGAGAGATAGGAGGTGCATCTAATGTGCAGAGGACAGCTTTAAGATCAGTTTGTTGGCTGTGGTGAATGTTTTACTTGTAAAAAAAAAAGCAGGAGTTTCAAAATATCAAACGAATGAGTACAGTCGTGAATAAAGGAGGAAGTACACACCATTTGTGATGGTTTCGGCCATAGAACCCAAAAAGCCAACATGCTAAATGCTAAGCGTATCTAAATAAGGGATTTAGCGCAAGCGAGACAAGGCAGTCTAATTGTTCTCGTAGCGATTCTACTCTCTCGTCGACATCATCTATACTCTGTTCCACTTTATGTTTGCAGGAAACTCAGTGTATGTGATGCCACGTTTCCTTGCACTATGAGTGTGAAAAAACATGTCGCTATCACACTTGTAGATTCTACAGTTACTGTTAAAGAGTCTACGAGTGGGATGTTTACGTGTTTTTGCATTGGTATTGGAAAGAAATATGGCGTCATACAGTCAATTTTCTGTAAACATAATGTGGAACAGACTATATAGTACCAGCGGTCATAGTTGCTGAGCGGTGAGAGAGCTCAGCCTGGTTGCTGGAGGTTTTCGGATCTAGTCGAATCCCTGGAAAGGGGACCATGGGAAAGTCCCCACCAGGACTGCCGGCCAGGGTAGCGTAATAAGCTACCATGCTCCTTCAGCAGCTATGGAAACTTATTCTTGCGATATTTTGGACAAACTTTTGATCGGAGGTTTCCCGGTTTAAATCCCCGGGTTTGCCCCTCCCTTTAACAGATATTTCTACTCAAAATAGGCTCGTAATGTTCAAAATTGAGCCGGTTCAGCCATACAAGCATTAAATTGCTTCGGTTGACTTAAGGCTCAAAGAAATTAATTAAAAAATAAAAGACTGAAATTACCGACATTGCTTGAAAATGACGCATTTTATTGTAGCTTTTCACCATCAGGCAGATTGTTTCAACTGAAGTATAGTATCTGCATGAGGCTGATAAAAAAAAATAATAAGCCTTCAATAAAAAGTCCGGTAACAATAAAAAAAAAAAAAAAAAATTGTATGTGTACACTAATCATCATTACTCTGTCCAAAAAAATAACGTCGATATAGAACGTCTAATACAGAAATTTAAAGTGTCTTTTTCTCTTTTTCCAATATAATAAAAAATGTTTATTGATATAATATTTTTTGGTCGTTTTTTTTTTTATTTACAACCTGAATTTTACGTACATACCTTGCGGCACGTAGTGCAAGACAACTTGAACATAGCTCTTTTTCGGCTTCTACAATGATTAGTGGAAGATACTTTACATTTCATTTATAGCAAGGCCCTGTCCTTTATGCAAGCCTCAGCATGAATTTTTTTGTTAGTTTTGAACCCCTCTCCCAGATTTGACATAGACCAACAAAATTCGGTATGTGTGGTCATGTCGTAACTATTTCAATGCATCAGAAATTGTAATGACAAAGATCGAATCATTTTGCCTCCACAGCATGGACAATTCTTGTTGTTGTTGTTGTTGTTGTTGTTGTAGTTGTTGCTCCTCACCTGGATATCGAACCAATGAACTGATTTTCAAGTTTTATAGCTAGGGACTTTTCAACGCAATTTTAATGTGACGACAATATTCTTGTTGTTGTTTTGTCGAGGAAATATGCTCTTACCTAGAGAGCGAAACAATGAACCGATTTTCAGTTTTTGTAGCTTAAAATGTAGGTATTAGCAAGGTTTAACGCTATTTTAATGTAACTACAATATTCTTGTTGTTCATCTTCTTCTTGTTTGGGAAATTCTTTCTAACCTAAACATCGAACCAACGAAATGGTTTCCAACTTTTATTGCTTAAAACGTAGGTTGACAAGGCCTAGGGCCTTTTGAACGCTATTTCATTGTTACTACAACATTCTTGTTGCTGCGGAAATTTTTATTTTCACCTGGATATCGAACCAGTAACCGATTTTCACCTTTTTCAGCTTAAAACGTAAGATACGTTTTGAACTACAGGGAACATTTTGAACGCTAGTTTAATGTGACTGATTTATATCAAAAAATGTTCATCGCAATTTTCTCAAATAAAAATTCTAGTTATGTAATTTACCTGAAGTATCTCCTAGAAAAAAAAATATATTAGCATTAAAAAAGACGCTAAAGCGTCTAAAATACGAATGTAACCCTTAATGCTCTAAAGGAACGGAAACAAGAAAAAACATGAAAGCTATCAGTGTCCCACTAATATGTGTAAACGAAACTCCAGCTTTGTAACGCTTAAAAAAAAACTTAATGCTCTAAGGGAACAGACACAAGAAAAATCATGTAAGCCAACCAGCATCGCACTGATACGTGTAAAAGAAGTTTCAGCTTGTTTCTTGGGACGCTGGAGATTCCTGTACACGTTTTAGTTTGATCCTGTTGGCTTACATGTCTTTCTCTTGTATCTGTTTCTTTAGAGCATTTGGTTTTTTAGGCTTACATCTCTATTTTACAGGCTCAAGAGATTTTTTTTCAATACTAATACTTTATGTTTAGTTTAACTTGAAATTTATTCTAGATTACCCACATTGCCGTAAATGAAATGGATTATAAATAAATAAATAAATATAACTTTGACCTTTAATGGTCAGGATGACGGAAGGGCGTTGGCCACTAAATCCGTTCCTTGTAAAAAAGAGTGAATTGTCAGGGATGGTAATTTCTTTTGAGAAACCTAGCAAGTGAATGTGCTTCCAAACGGCGTTTAAAAACGCTCACGGAGGGTGCAATGACAACAACTTCGGGAAGGGAGTTCCAAGCTCCGACAACACGTGACGCAAAGAAGAATTTCCTACAATCTGTGCGCGAAACGGGTTTGCTAAGTTTAAGTGAGTGGCCCCGTGTAATTGTTACAATTAGTGATTGTCTACGTTTAAGCACTAACCTAGTAAGAAATAAGAACAAATACAAACATTTACCTAGGTAACATTACATTTATGTCAGGTAATAATTTTCGGCGAATATGGCGAATATGGTCTCGAACAGTAAACCAAAATATTAACACTCTTTGAGATAAGTTTACTATTATGTATTTATTATTAAAACAAAAGAAACAAACCCACGCACCAGAGTGCCTTTATGAAAGAATGGGCGCAAATAACCATTGCTTTGTTCCTGCCATTCTTTTCATACCCTTCCTTCTTTCAACACAAAACACAACAAAATATCTAAAAAACATAAAACTGTTCAGGAAAAAATACAAAATAAAAACAGGTTTCATAAATATAAAAGTATGCGATAAAATTACAGAAATCATTTCAATTAATTACAGAAAAAATAAAATCATTTTTTAAAATGATAAATGTGGGGATAAGGATTCCAGCAACATTAAAAATAAAAATGAGAAATAAATACATTTTCTCATGATTTTCTGCAGTCGCAGGCAAAAAAGAAAATTTATGCAAAACAAAAAAATACTCTTTTGTGGTTTTAAAAACGTATTAACGTTAGCCCGTAATACTAAACATACGTGATGAGTGTAGGGCTTTGATCCGTTAACCACCAGCACAAATATTTTTTTTAACAAAGTCCAGCCTTGTAAATACTATCATTTCCTTGGACTAGGAATTATAAATAGGAATATAACAAGGAGTGGTGATGAAAGCTGAAGTAGTTGTAACAGTGTCAGAAGTAAACCGAGTTAGTGAACTTAGGCTCAAATGTACATCACACTCCATAATAGTCGTACTAGACGTTTGGCAGTGATGCGAATGTAATTCAGTTAGTTTAATCCGAGCTGTCAGGAATAGGATAGGTGTGGTTCCTAGTTGCCTGGAGAAACTTGAAGAGCATGCGTGCAAAACAAGTAAATCATATTTTTTCAAAAATAATTGAATTAGGTTGAGTTCCATGCATTTGTTGTAAGATGGAAACTGCACACAATTCTATAGCTGTGCAAGAAAAGTGAAAACTTGGCATTTACAGGCCAATAAAAATTCTTGATTCGTGCAAATCAACTTAAATCACAAGCAGCGTTTTGAACAAACCAAGTTAAGTCCTAAACATTAGAGGGGAAAAATGAATGATCTTGAACTTAGCTAAAAAAACGGAATAAACGGAAAAAAATTACTGCATTTCTGGATTGTGCAAGTAATTCTAAGCAACTTTCCCTGTGACATCACACGGCTAACTCTCTTCTTTCAGATTTTAGTATGTTATTATAGTATAGGCATCGATAGGACTTTGATAAAAAAAAAAAGCAGTGATTTTCAAAATAAGTTTAATCCATTCTTCACAATGATTCAGAGCCTGCATTTTACAAAAAGGTAAGAAATTTTATTGTTGTTTTTTAATCACTTGCCCTACAGGTACATTTCTGAACAATCGAAATCTTTGTATAGGCTATCACATTTTTGCTTGTGTAGAAATTTGGCTTTTTTGGGCAAAAAGGTAAATTTAGGATTTAACTTGTTTTGCATGTTCGCTCTTCACTTCACGGTGATAAGATTTTATTACCGCAACGAGTAGATGACTTGAAACACTGGAAGGTATGAATGCCATCCAATAACACCAGTCCCACTAGTAAGTCGTAAAAAGAAAACAGAAAAGCATGGCAATACAAACAATTCAAATACACTTCAGAAAGGAAGTTAGGCCTACATCTTTCAGGTTACACATGAAACATTTTTAGACTGGTTTGAGTTTACCACCCCAGATGGAAGGCTGTTCCAAGGATTTGCCACACGGTTTGAAAAGAAGTATTTCGGACAGTCCCTTTTAAACACGGCGACATTCGGTTTAAACGGGTGGCCACGAGTGTAGGTTACCTCGGATTTTAAAGAGTAACTGTGGATCCATAGCCACAAACCCCCTCACTAATGCAAAGGTAAGACAAGAGGTCAGCATGTAATCTCCATAATTCTAATGCTTCAAGACCAAGGTATTTTAAACGCTGCCTATAAGATAAGTTTTTTCCAGCCACGCTGATATTTTGTCAAGGTTCTCTGGAGTGATTCTACATGTTTTATGTCATGGCGGACTGGCGGACTCCACTGGTGTACTAATGTGATCGGAGACTGGAGGGTGGACCCTCTCAAATTACCTGCCAGTGGGGCCGTGAAAGGAAGCCAGACGAACGGTGGTAAATGACATAAGGGTTTACATTTAGACATCAAATTAATAAGTTTGCGGTACCATCTTCAGAGATGTCTAAATCAGAGTTCCGGTACCGCCATACGTCTGGCTTTCGTTCACCCATTTAACTCACATCGCACGTTTTTCCACTGTCCCTGACAGTCAATATTGGCCAGGGTAGTGTGAGAGACTACCTATCTCCTACTGCCACGATGAAACCTGTTTTGACATATTCTGGACAGTGTCTCGTCCCACCATAACTGGAGGTTAACCGTTTTGAATCCCCTCATAATCTTCTCCAGTTGCTTGTTTATGCGTCAAAATCGTTCAGGAAGCCTCAGAATTGAACATGATCTTCTGTACGAACTGATTCTGATGACTTAAAACAGGACAAATAAAAAATGAAAATATTGGAATCCTTTGATTCAATGCTATCTTGTTAAGTTTCTTGTGTGATGCCGTCCTTAAATGGTGTCACGCAAAGCAGATGAGAATGGACATCAGTGTGACAGTTTTGGACAAGGGGATGGGATCACGCAGTTCATGACGCTCCATAATTTTTTTACTGAGTAATACTTTTATGCTAAAATTCATTTTATTTTTCACAGTGTAAAAAAAACATTTTGCATAATATATTATTGCTTAAATAAACGTTTTTCCTATTTTTACAATTTGGACACACGTTAAACAATATTAGACATTTAATAAAAACACAAAAGTTTCTAAACTTTCGACACCACAAATGGATTCTTGATCACAGGACAGCTTCCAGCCGTACTATGGAGGGAGGAAAGAGTTCACTTCCGGAATGGACCTCATGGAATCAAAGGTCGTAACTTGTTATGTAGCTAAAAAAACGTATCGGCCCGCGTGCAAATAACAAGTCTTTGTTGCCTCCCTTTAACGTCTTGATAATTTTTTTGCCTTTCATACATTTATAATAAGTGAGGAAAGTGGGGTACGTTTGTTTAAAATTGCGTTGTCAAGAGTAAAACGCTCCATGGTTTAAAAAACTCACGTTTAAAACTTTAATCCTTTGAAAAAAAAGTTTTTTCACAGAATCCTAACTGTTTTTCTTTTCACCTCAGTTTTTTTTTTCCTTTTTGGTGTGTTTATTTCCCTGTTCACGCAGAAGCCTTAGGTCCTAATGATAAAAAATAGCAGCTTTGAGGGAAAATTTAGAAAAGCTACGTGGTAGAAGGAATGCAGAGAAACTCAGTGTGTAGCATTATTCGGACGCCTCAGAATTACATTTTGCTCGCGTTCTTGTTGGAGTTATTTAACACGTCGGCAAGGGAGTGGAACGCTGGAAATGGCCGCTGCCCGAGTGAATATTTAATGAGTTAGGAGCGTAAAATCGAGGCAAACGCTCGTAAAATGGCGTCCTAACACCGGAAGTTGCGGCCGGAAGAAGTGGGGAGAAAACGGAAGGCTTCAACGAGTCCTTGACGAGGCACTAATGATGGTCACGCGACGCTACGGACCAATCGTATGCGCGCCACTTTGACGTCATCAAGAAGCAGAGTGGCTTTTCACTTGGATTTAACAGCACTTGAGGCGAGAAGTGCAAACTCAACATCTGTTTTAAAAGCAAATCCTCTCTCCGTTTTGGACTTGACCCTTGTCTGGGATGGGAGAAAGCCTCTTCACGTCCCGGAACCGTCGTTCGCGGCTCGTAGCTGACCTCTCAACTGAAAAAAAAGGGAATATGTAAATTAGATATTATGATGGCTGGCAGGGCTTTGTTAGGAGAGCGTGAGGTTAGTTCGTAGTAATCCGGCACCAGGCAAGATTTTGACTTCGTTTGTTTTCGGCTCCCATGCTTTTGTGGAACACTCCTTAAGATCTGAAGAGTTTGCTTACACTGCTTTACATTGGTTAAAAGTTTAAATTCATCTAAGCTTTATACTTACGATAACATACAAAAGAAAAGATTTGCGCCTCCCATGGTTTGAGAATTTTCAATCGGACCTACCCCATCAGCCGCTCTTACCGTACTATACGACGTGCCATGGCTGTTTGCTGTGACGTGCACATCACGTGACTGGGCTAGTCCAATCAGATGGCCAAAAACCCGTTGTTCTCGTTCGTCATTGGCTAACTCATGGTGACGTCACGGCAAACAGCCATTGCGCATGGTTTAATTATACCAAAATTACATCATTCACCTTTCGGATCAGTTCGTTAAGTTTGGCGTTTAATGGTATTTGCGCTGCTCATTACTGTATTGTTCCCACTTGCTGTTTTTGCTCCAAACGCACGATGTGTCCTATTTCACACTTAACTTAACAAGTTTATCTATAGTTCTGTGTTTCTGAAAATGGCAGGCTGGCATTTGTGTTTCAGCGTAGTTTTTTTAAAATACATTATCGATTTTATTATTTTTAGTAGGCTGTAGTTAGGCTGTTAGCCCGATAACGTAAAATAAACGTCACGGTAAAACCTGGAAGTAATTCCAAGAGAGCTGAAATTTTGCACAAAAACAAGTCTCACTGGTGTATGCAACATCTCGGCATTACGACGCTTCCCTCTTCCAATGCATTGCAAAAATGGCGGACAAAATGGTTTAGGGTTTGAGCAACCTTCTGTGCGTATCTGTGTATAAGTTTCGGTCACCTACCACACAACGCTTGCATTTTTTTCACAGACTGCAAAGGAGTAACAATGGGGTGCATTCTCAGAAATTCTCTTACCCACACCAACATTCCATTTTCAACATTCCATTTTTCCATTTTCAACATTCCATTTTCCACATTTCAAGGTTAACGGGTGAATCATTCGGAAAAAAGTGACGGAACTTGTTTTTACGTTGGCGTATCGTCTATAACTTGAACATATACAAGGTATACCTACAGTGTACCGTGAGATACCCGAAATAAATCTACATTGGTTACCGTTTTTCCAACATGCAGTGAATCAGTTCGTTGCGAAAGGTTGGCTCCTATAGCCAATGTGACTAAGTAGTGCGTTTAATTTTAGTAAATGACATCACCTAAAGATTTTATACCTAGAGTATAATAATATGAGATGTTAAGTAGATGCAGCAGTTCTCGAATTATGGAACAAACAAAACAAAAAAGATTTGGCTACCATTTTTTGTCACTACACCAGAAAAGGCAAGCGGAAGGGACTTTTAGCGGTTCGCACGCCAATGAGACAATGCATATGCAACATGTTAGTTTTCCTGGGTTTTCTTCCATGTTGTTACATGATTTGTTCTAATATATCCGGCCTGTGTGGAGTTGCGCATGGGGAAACAAAACAACTCATTTTTTAAACTGTTTTAACAAAAATTTTAGGGATCATACTTACCGTATTTCAAACAAAAAATGACAAGTTAGGCCCCTCTGTGTTCGACTACCCATTAAATATTTTTATTTTTTTTCATTTAATTGTTTGTATTATGCCAAAATATCTGACGAGTTTTCCCGAAAAACAATTTTTTTTTAAAGTAATATATATTTTTTTTTTTTTAGGTAAAACTACTGGTCACAAGTTATGTTTTTTTCCGGTATTGTTCCCATGTTAGTTAGGAGTGATTTCTACTAGATTTACGATGTTCGAAATGGATTAATGGTTTCAATGACCATTTTATTGGTCGAGTGATAATGTGGGAGATCCTGTTTTATGTGTCGGAGATCCTGGGTTCGAACCATGACCTCAGCCCGTATAGTTCATGGAACCCTGAAAATGGCTTTGAAAAAAAAAAGAAACTTGCAAAGGAAATGAGTTACAATTTTTAAGACAACGAATCTGGAAATTATGAAGTTGTCTTGGGAATTGAGGACGAAGAATGAGGAAACAAAAATCAGGTGCGAATTCATTTGAATTGTAAGACACATGATTCGGAACTTTGGAAAGTTGAAAAAGAGATTTGCAATTTGGATAAAAAATATTTAATTGTCAAAGAGTCCATCACCGCTAAGTTTGGCTACAGTTAAAGAAAAGTATTTTGAAGGGAAAAAAACGAGTAATAAAGTTGCAAATACGGCTAAAATTCATTAAAAATAATAATAATCTGGAGAAGTCAAACCTGTTGTTGGAAGGCCGAAATACAGTTTTTAAGCAGCTAAAACTGTTTACACTGGGACTTTTACTACAGTAAATAAATCCGATATCAACATACAACCTAGTGCAGGACGAAATCCTGGACTGGGACGTGTAGACGATGTGGGATTTTAACACAGTTTGTCGCAAATGTAAAAAAAAAAAAAAACGTATTGTGGCGTACATACGTTGAGTGCATCCTCACGTACGCCACGTCAGACTGAGGCAGTCGTGAACGCAGGGCTCAACGGGGAAAGTCAAATACCTGGAAAAAATGAAAGGGTGAAATGCTGGTAAATAACAATTTGCCATATTTTGAGCGACTGTCTGATCACGGTCGTAAACGAATTACTATGGGTCAGCTCGGCAATAACCGGTACTGGAGCTAATATGGAAGTGTTCGCCTTGGTTGTAGGACAGAAAATCACGGGACAAAAGCTCACCTATCCAAAAAGCACTTAACAAACCCCCCCCCCCAAAAAGAAAGATATATATATATTCACTATTTTTAAATATCGTGAAATTAAAAAAAAATATTCATTATTCTTAAACATCTGGCTTTTGCACTGCCATCTTAATGACCCGTCACGGTATTCTTTTTTCACTGTGTATTGGTGTTCTTGGAACTAAAGCTTTCGTTTTCCCTTTTGGGTTGTACTTAATTCCCTGACTTAGAAATACAAGAGACGAGTGCTCTCTTACTGATTTGGCTTACTCCACAGGCAGTAAACGTGGAATGGTACCAATACCACTTAGGGTGGGCGTGGGTGTAATTTGCATGAGCAACACGTGTGGGATGAGCAAACGATAAATAAGCAATCGAAGTGAATAAATATTGAATGCATAATAAATAATCAATGCGAATTAGGCCTAGATTTAATAAATGCAATTTAGTAAATCATAAAATAAAACGAACAAAATAAATTTAAATAAATATTAGGGTGGGTAGGTGGGTGACGGCAATTTGAATGAGCATTTAAAAATTAAGTGTGTAATAAATAATAAATACATAAACTTTAAAGTGAGCTTTTATCGTTTTATTTTGAAAACTAGACGAAACCCATGGTATGCATGGGGCCGGTCATGAATTAAGTTTACAGACACACTTTTCCCGACACTTTTCCTGACGTTTTTCGTGCCCGTGTCTCGTACATGTTATTGTGAACCGTTTGTGGGTTGATCGACCGCTCCCTCCCGGCTGCACGTGCCATGGTAGAATGGAAGAGTCCACTTGCACTGCGGGTGTGAGGAGGGGGAAGTAATTGTTTGGCCTTTTTTAATTAACTGCTCAGCAAGATCCAGCATTATTATAATGATGGGTGAGCATTTGTCCAGCGAGGCTTCTGACGGTGAGCCAATGACTGGTGAGTTTTTGTCCAGTGAGCTTCTGTCCGATTACCGTTCGCCACAGAAACCCCTTACCTCAGCCCGCAGCAAGTTTGGCAATAATTACGTAAAACCAACAGTTTGCTACTGTCTGAACTTACAGTATTGTAGCATCTTTCGCAATGCCGAGTTGTTTTGATCTTCATAACACAAAAGCCTAGTTTGCAAAATAATACGCGTGTTTGTGCTGCATTGTGTCCACAGTAAGCTGCGCTGCCCCTACTGCTTACTTTAAATCTTCCTCATCCCCATTTACAGCCTGAAGTCTAAGGATTTTGGGATTTACGCGTACAGAATGCTTTCATAACTCGTGGCTTATCTTTCGTATAATAATGCGAACAACAGCACTCTTCCTCCTGGGTTCTTCTGTTCTTTTGGTCTTCTTCTTCTTCTTCGGGAAAGATAAGGCAAACATATTTTACGATGGTGCTATTTTTAGTCCAGCAACAAAGAAAAAAAATAAAAAATAACGCGACATCAGTCCGATCACCTTCCATTTTAAAAAATTTTTTCCTTTTTTTTTCCTTTCTCGATTCTTTTTTCGTATCGCCCGCCTACACGTTATATACAAAACTCTATCATCGCGACTTGTGTCCCAGATAAAGAAATAAGTGGTTGCAATCTTGGTAGCAAATCGAATCTTCTCGATGGATGTGGGTGGTGACGCTGAAAGACGAGGAAGGGACAAGTTTGATGTTGGGGTGGGGTGGGGGTTGGGCTTGGGGAGATGGGGGGGGGGGGCGAAGGAATCTGGGGCATTCGTGGCGGGGCTTCACGACGGTAGGGGGTTATATTCTACGTTGTGCCCCCACCACAATTTCGCACTGCAGGCGGGTTCTCAAAGACCGGGCGACATTCTCACTTCGATTTTGACGTGACCCGCGAGACAGTTAGCAATAGAACGGGAGTGGAGGCAAAGGGAAAATTGACTCCTCTTCTTTGGCGCGTTTTGAATAGCCGAGCCATCCCGGAAGTGGAGCCGAATCGACGGGTCGTGTTGACTTCCGTTGATAACTAGGTCACGTGACGAATCCGTCGAGAAGACAGAACGGAAGAGAGGGCCACGAACTCTTCGAATCGGAAAAGAAAAAGCGAAGGCTAAAGCAGCTCTGTGCCAACAGAACCCGAGCTTCGGTGTTTGTTCACTCTCCTTCCAGTTGGGTTGCAGGCCACTCCCACCTTCAGGGTTTTGTCCCTTGTCAGGTAAGCATGACCCAACCCAAGGAATTGCCCAATTTATCTGCAAAGGATTATTTTTGTATTACTTCCAGGAAAAAAAAATAATAATGTCCGCAAAATATAAGTTAAATAGTGACCTCATACAAAACAAATGTCTACAAGTATCCTTGAAAAAACTCTAAGAAAGAGCAACAAAATGGCTTCCTTGAACTGTCTTCTGCAAAAATTGTCTGCGAATCCATTATCTGCCGAACCGACATAAATATTTCCACAAAGGGGATTTAAGAGAGAGCTTAAAGGGCGGTTGCCACCAAATTCATCTAGGCCTATCGAGTTAGTGTCACTAGATATTAGTGTCACAATATTAGTGTCACTAGATGGCGCCAGGGGAATTTCTTTATATTTTTCAATGGCGCCATCTAGTGACATTAATATCTTTAAGCTTTCTAGCTGTTTCCAGGTGCACGAGGGCGTACCAAATTTTTACTCAATAATTAAGGAGTCACGTGGCTTGTTTGTTGCGTTTGAAAGTTTTGCTTCGCGCATTCCTTTGCTTGCTGCGAGAGAGAACTCGATAGGCCTACATGCATGCTGCAATGCTAATTTGGTGACAACCGCCCTTTAAGTCATAAAGCAACGTTACAACGTTATACCGAAATTATACCATGAAAGTCAATTCAACATCCACCTGCAACTCCTAATATATAATATCAAACGCAGTCAAAAACACTACCATAAACTAAGAATGCTCAAATTCTAAGCTACACTTCAAAGTATTTGTTCCTCTTCTTTAAAAAAAACCTTACAAGCGTTACACTGTACTTTAATGAGACTAAAGCATCTTTTTCTCAAATCATTCGGAAATTATTGTTGCATTTTGTCTATTCTGAGCTTGCCTGGCGAGGTTGTTTCGGGACGCACGGACAATTTTTCTGAAATATTTTTGCAGCTAAGTATTACGAATTTAACAATACAGTAAGCATTGTTGTGCTACGTATGGCCGAAGGATGCTGTTCTGTCCCAATACAAGCCTGCGGCAATACAATACACTGGAAACTAGGATGTTAGAAAGAATTCAAAGATATAGTGTGGCAGAAAAACGTCAGGGATAAATTCCATAGGCCATCATTCAGCAACTTGCAGTGTAACAGGGCCACGTGTATGTTCAACGTTTGCTTCATTTATTGTTGCATATGCTTAGCTCTTAAAGAACTACAACAATAAAACTGTAAGTTTACAGAAAGGTAAACACTTAAGTGTTTAAACTGGCCAACTCAATTCGAAAGAAAACTTCCAACGAAACAAAATGGCGCCAGTAGAGCGAGCGAAGCAAGCGATATAGCTGTTGACTTTAAAAACACGTCTTCGGCACAGCACACCAGAAATATTCCTCACAACGCAAAAATGTTGTGGGACTGCTCCCGTGAGGGATTGGCGGATCTTTAAATTCAACTTATGTTATGACTAGCAGTTGAACCCGGCTTCGCCCGTGGTTGTTTTCCAGTTTTCGGTTGGTGTGGCCTAAACACTCCCCTTTTGCCCCCATCTCTACGTGCCCTCTCTCCTCCTCCTTTTCTCTTATCCTACCAAAAAAAAAATTTGCCTTTTAAGTTCAGTTAATACGTAATCATGTGCTTAATGGTAACAGACGCATTGCCTTCCCCATTTCTTTTTAGTCTAAAAGCAGGACTAACAGACGCACTGCCCCACACAGGGGCATTTGCTGTTCTGGCCCTCCTCCCCACTCCCAGTTTATTTCTTTGGCTTGAGCGATCCGCACCGTGTGAAAAATAACTGTCCTTCGTGCATGACGTCATTTAAGACTTGCCGCTAAGATGACCGCGCAGAGAAAATTGTTAGCGAAGCAATAATGTGCTAATTTCAACTTCTTGTCAAGGCAACAACGTACCAGTTTTAACTTCTAGCCAAAGAATTGACACACTCGTCCATTATCATTGCAGGGGTTGCTTCTTCAGGGGTTGTCGTTGTCTTCGTTTATGCAATGAGACTTTGGTTTATAATGTAAGATAATAAATCCACATAGCATGACGCTCCAAACTTTGATCACCGCATGTATTACAACCGATATAAGTAAAGCCAGCATCGTCTTTCCGCAGATCAATGTTTACTAAGCTGCGGTACCTTACTGCTCGGTATTCGGAAGTGCAACCAATAATATTCTCAGTCGTTTTTAGTGTTGACTTCCCTTCCTTGGCGTCTGCCTCATGTCATATGCCAAGTGTGCCACCGTAAGATGAATCGCACGTGGCGGCCACCTTGACAAGGCTCTTAATTCGGAACCTGACGTCGATTTTCTTTGCTGAGCGATCATCTGTCTTGCCGAGAGGTTGGCGTGTCTCGGAAAATCCCTTGAGATTTGGCCCAGACACGTCGCCAGCATCTTGGGCTAATTAGGACCGAGTTAATCTCGTCACCCGGACTCAGAAACAATCCTTAATCACGTCACCCGCTGGCCAATGGGATATTGTCTGACGTCGAGTTCGCGATGGGGGTTGTCCGGATCACCAAAACAACATTATTCGATCCGTAAGTTCTGAAGAGTCAGGTGGATAATTTACTGAATTTACTGGTTCCTAGTTATGGCGGACGTGGCAGGCGTAAAGCTACGACGGAAGGAAAATGCAAATTCATATAACTTAACTGACAAAATTCTTTTCTCACCTTATGTAAGCCTCAGCATGAACTTCCATGTTAAACGTCAAACTTTGAACTCCTATAGATTCGCCCAGAATTTACATAGAGCAACGAAATTCGGTATTTGGGGTCGTATTGTAACTATTCCACTGCATTGCAAATTTTAATGACAACAATCGTACCGTTCGGCGTCCACAGTACGGCCCCATTTCTTGCTGTTGTTGTTGTTGTTGTTTTTATTGTTGTTGTTGTTTATTTGTTGGGACTCTTTGCCCTCACCTGGAGATCGAACCACTGAGCCGATTTTCAAGTTCTATAGCTTAAAACGTAGGTTAGGACATTTCGCATGGTATTTTAATGTAACTACAATATTCTTGACACGGAAAGCCAAAAGGGCTAAAAATTTTACTCTCACCTATACATCGAACCAATGAACCAATTTTCAATTTGTATTGCTTAAAATGTAGGTATTAACACCGACCAGGGCCTTTTGAACACGATTTTGATGTGATTGCAGTATTCTCGTCGACAGAACAATTACTATTGCAGAGCACTGAGCAGAAATCATTAATGTTGTAGGAGGGAATCTTTGTTCTCACCTGGAGATCGAACCACAGAACCGATTTTCAAGTTCTATGGCTTAAAACGTAGGTATGGACAAGGCCTAGGGCCTTTCGCATGCTATTTTAATGCAACTAGAATATTCTTGACACGGATACCCAATTGGGCTAAAACTTTTGCTTTCACCTAGAGATCGAACCAATGAACCGATTTTCAATTTGTGTAGCTTAAAATGTAGGTAGTAACACCGACCAGGGCCTCAATCCCCCCCACCCCCCTTTGAACACGATTTTGATGCGACTGCAGTATTCTCGTCGGCCAGCAATTATTAAATTATTATTGTGCAGCACTGGGCAGAAATACCCCCATGAAATACCCCCAAGTGCCTTCAGCATCGCCCCCCCCCCCCGAACCCCTTCCAGTGCTTGGGCAACAAAATCTTACAAATCAAGCTAACAACATGAAATTAGGTGCACAAGTCTTTCTTAGCAGCAGAAATCGAATGAGCTATGTAACCCCCATGAAACACCCCCAAAGGGGCCTCAGCGCCCCCCCCCCTCCGCCCGTGTCCCCTCACTGAGGTCTTATCCACAATTTTTTGCAAATCGAGCTAAAAGCTTGAAATTTGGTACACAAGTCATTTTTAGTAGTACAAGTCGAACAAGCCATGGAACCCCCATGAAATACCCTCAAAGGGGCCCCAGCGCCCTCCTGTCTCCCCCTCACTGAGGTTTGATCCGCAAATTTTAGAAAATCGAGCTAAAAGCATGAAACTTGGCACACAAGTCATTTTTAGCAGTACACATCAAACCAGCCATGGAAATCTCCAAGAAATATCCCCCGGTACCCCACCTCCCCAAGGCTCTACCCCCCTCTTCCCTGCAGCTTCATCAACAAATTATTGCAGATCGAGCTAAAAACATAAAATTTGGTACACAAGTCATTCATAGTAGTACAAATTGAACTAGTTAAGAAGCCCCCCCCCCCTCGAGATAATCTTAGTAGTACTGGAAGCATGCATTTTGGTATACTAATCATTCCTAGCAGTAGAAATTGAACCAGCCATGGATCCACATGAAATACCACCAAAGCCTCCCCAGATCCTTCCCCTTCTTTACACCCCATGAAGCATCAATGACCAACAAATTCTTGATGAATGTACTAAAACATGCATTGTAGCAGTAGAAATAGAACTACATACGGAACCCCATGAGGTACACCCCCTCCCCCACCTCCGTATTTCCTTTTGTCCTCTCCATGGGATTGATGGTCAACAAATTCTCGTTTGATTTGTACAGCTAAGAATGACTTGTGTACCAATTCACGTTTTAGCGCGATCAGCAATAATTTGTAGATCAATAACCTCGATACAGGTGAGTGTGGTAGGAGGATAGGAACGAGCCTGAGGGGGTATCTCGAGAGATTCCATAACTATCTCGATTTATAAGCTAAGAATTGACTTGTGTACCAAATTTCATGGCTTTTAGCTCGATGTTCATAAAGTTTGACCCGTAACAGCTGTTCTACACCTGAAGATCGAACCAATGAACCGATGCTCAAGTCTTACAGCTTAAAACATTGGTATGAAGAAGGCCTATGGCGTTTTGAACGCTATTTTAATGTGACTACAATTATTGTTCTTCTTGCTGGGGAAATTTTGCTCTCACCTAGAAATCGAACCAAACAACCGATTTTCAATTTTTATAGCTCATAAAATTGAGTATTAACAAGGCTCTTTTATAACAGTTATTTTAAGGTGGTTACAGTATTATTTTCTGTGTCATTCTTGCTGAAACAAGAAAAAAATAATGGATATTATTATTAAAAAAACGTTAAGCGTATAAAATACGGATGTAAGCCTTAAAAAACGCGAAGCTCTAAAGGAACATATATTAGAAAAAGACATGTAAGCCATCAGCGTCGTACTAATACGTGTAAAAGAAGCTCCAGCTTGTTTTGTGGGTCGGTGGAGATTCTTTTACACGTATTAGTGCGACACTGATGGCCTACATGTATTTTTCTAATATCTGTTCCTTTAGGGCTTTAAGTTTTTAAAGGCTTACATCCGTATTTTATAAGCTAAAGCGTTTTTTAATAGGCTACTAATCGTAAAGATACTCCAAACAGCAGGCTATGCAGCAGAATAAAAGTTAGGTGACAAACTCTGTATTTAGTCATACAAACGAAATCACGTTTCATTAAATTCATTAGTAGATGGATTAAAAAGTTTCAGGCTGTCATTACTTCGGCTATTATCCCGGGATAAAATAGTGTTTGCATTATTTACTAAGGTTTCACTGCATACTGTACAAAAAAAAAAAAAAAAAAAAACAGTCCGGTAAAAAAAAAATTCTACTACCTCCAAGTGGTGTGGTGGTATTAAGTCTCGTATTCACACCAGCTGCAAACGCTGTATTCTAGAAAATTCTCTTTAAAATTCAGTTAATATGAAATTTTCTACTTTCCATTTTTTTCACTTTCTATATTTATTACATTTTAACCTGGATTACTGTTCACTGCCCAAAGCCTATTTTAATTGAAAATATAGTACCAGAAGGAATGGCACACCTGAGTGCAAAATTAATACGAACTTTGAGGGAAAAGTTAACCTAGCTCCCCCATGTTAAAGTATAAATTTCGATTCTCAATTTTTCCGCGTCTTTCAATATTTTGCACTCAAATTCGGTCTATAAGTTTTGTTGGACTTGGTCAACAAGTGTATACCAACATTTTTTCCGTTTCTGATTTGTCACACGGGAGATCTGGACTTCAGCTGAAATAGTGATTTTCATTTTTGGCTTAGGTGTTGGTGGACTTAATTCGACACGTCTATACTGTTCACTCAGTAGACTAAACCACTTGTCCTGGAAAGCTAGTTATTAGCTCATTTCAAAGAGACTTCCGCTGATGTGCCCTTTTCAAACATGAATTTCAGTTGGTTGTGTCATTCCGGAACTACGGGGCTCTGAACGATCGATATTAGTGTTGTATATTGTTTTAAACATTGTTATTAGACAACATTACAAATTAGCAAACGCCAGCCGCAAAGTGTAGGCTGAAAATTAAACAATAAACATGGGCTAACAAAAGTATTAAGTTAACAATTCATGCGCACTTTAGAAAACGTGAGGCGGTTGCATTATCGAATAAAGGCCAAAGGTGCATCTCGTTTTCTATTCTATGTATTGGGGCGGATAACCCGATTGGGTCTGGCTCCCTAATGTTAGAAACAACAACAAACAACAAGGCAATGAAACAGAACTGCAGACAAATTAACTTTCAACAAAAGGACTTTCACTGAATGAGCGAGCGAAATTCATTGTGTTTGTAAGGAGTACAGAAGATCAACTTGTTGATGCCAAAGTATCAGGAAGTAGCAAACAAAAACGAACTCGTTTGAAGGTTAAGGTTAAGGTAAAGGTTTAACTGATCTGACCTCAAAACAGCAAAGAAACACAAATAAACTTTCCTATAAGGTTCCAGATACTGCAGTGTTGCAGTATTGTTTAGTCCACGTGAAACCTTATTTCTGTATTCACCCACTATGCATGTAAATAAATTAAAATCAGAGCCAAACTTTCAAAAACTTGACGCTTACATAAGGACACGTAACACTGCTTTAAGAAGGCAGTAAATACGATGCAGTAACACTTACGTCAACAATTCTTAGCTCTGTCCTTGGCCGTAGTCTAATGAGATACGATGCGCAGTGTATGTCTATTTGGCCGGCAAGCCGTGGCCAGAGACCAAAGCTCAGTTAGTGTTGGGGCTCTAGTGTGGGAGGTCAACCTTTCACTTCAAGTGCTAGATTCAATGTGCTTAAAGGCGCGAAACGGACTTCCTTATAAACACTGTGGCGTATAAGAGTCGGTCACAGACTTTCACCGAGCCCAGGCCCTACACCACAGGGTAGCGGCCAGGTGCACTGTGGTGCACTGTGGTGTACCTTGTGCGTGATATTATGCATAAGTTGTGCTGCTGTAAAATGTAACACGTTACGTCTTTCCCCACTGAGTTTTTGCTTAACGGGAAGTAAGCTTTTGCTTAAGTACCATTACTTATAAAAAAAAATTATTCTTAACCAATAGACTTAACTTAGAAAGTACCTAAACTACAACCAATTCCAAAATTTAAGTGTAAACAATTTATTTATTCAAACTTATTTCTAACAACGCTCCAATGACTGTGTAATTACATGGTTAACTTTGTAGTTGTAACGTGTTGTGAAACGAAATCATAATATTCGGGCCTTGCCCAGTATCCGTCATATGCTTTGTACCTGAAAAAAAATGTATATGCAAAAAAAAAAAAATGTGTCGTGCCACGTAGCACTTTTTTTTTTGCAAACCAAACTCATACCGGTTGAATTCACCTGGTTCTGTTTCCTTCCACGCAACTTGGTGGACACAATTCATACGATTCTCATGCTTCACATGCATAAAGTTTTCACCTATTTCCTTTACGAGCGACTAACCCCTTTAATGGCACTGTCACACCATGGCACCCTTAGCACTGATTCAAGACATCAAGTTTTTTGTTGAGATCCTACCCCAAATTTGTGAGGTTATCCTCCTCCAGAATAGCGTCTTCATCCATGATTTCCAAATCGTCCTGTCTTTCACCTCGAAATGGAATCCCTGCCTCCAAGTTTTCGTGCAACACTGTCTGTTGTACCGCAGTTGGGATCACGGTGGTCGTCCTTGAAGTACATTGTGGTGGGTCGTCCAAATCATTTATGGCTTGGATGCACGTAAGGTTTCCCAACAGCTGCCTGACTATATTCCATATTTCCTGCTTTATGGTTCCTTCATCTCCCCCCTCCACTGGCATGATTGCCAGGGCTTCAGAAGCTCGAAAATTCGCCGGCCATTGTAATTCCGGGAGCCGGCAGACTCTTGGTGCAACATTTACTACTCGGAAAATTCTCTGGTATCTACACGGTTCAACCCATCTCACCTCCTTCCACATGTATCATATCCTGGATTGTTCATCCGATTGTTCAAGCCACAGGCCCGGGTGGTTATCGGCTGTATCCAAGAGTTGTGTCGATCCTTGGGTGATTCTATTCCCTCGCCACATTCCTCCTCGATGGTCGTAATGTGGAAATTTCTTTCTTCTTCATGGACTTCTTTCCTTGCTGTTGTCCCCTTTTGTCTTCCTCTTTCTTGTCTTCTCCATCCTTTCTCCCTTCACCTGGTTATTCTTTTTTTGGTCCACTTGACTGCTTGCCTACCAAATCAGAATAATCCGACACTCTTTGGACACCACCTATGAAGGTTCGGGTCAGGTGGTGCATTTGCATTACCTAGCGTCACTTGTTCAACTTGTTATTCTAGCCAATCAGCATGGTTGAAATGATAACTCTTCAAACTTTTTCCCAGGAAACTCAAGAATTCACCCAGTCCATATGTGACGTTTTTCCTTGAAGCGATTGCGAAACTTCACTGAAACTGGAATCACCAGGTGATGTGAGAAAAAATTTGAATTCTGCCAGCCAGGCAGGTCTGTTCCACATTTCCCCCCTTTTCCATCCTCAGCTGAAAGGTGCACAGTTTGCTTATATTTACTGAATGTTCGCATAATTCAGAAAATATGTCACAAACCAAACTTGGTAAAATGTCTAAAAACCAAAGCATTGGAAAAAAATCGCAATGCTAATTTCTTCACAAATGTGGTTTTTATAGGCCTATTTATGATAATATGGGATTTATTCGAATGTTTTTGGTGTCTTTAGTGCCAAGTTCAGATCTTAACCGAATTTTTTCCTTTTTATTGAAAAAAAATTATTGGCCAGGTCGTGAAAATTCAAGTTTCTCTCATTCAAGCCCCCCCCCCCCCGGGCATTTTTGCGTGACCTAATCCGTAATTGTGTGTGGGTGGAATGGGTTCACGCTGAGTTTGTGGCTTCCTACACAGTTTTGGTGCAACATTTACTGCCTGCAATCAGTTTGAGCTCGATGACGTTGGTTGGATTAGAAATTTTCTGAGTTCTCAAGTCCTTGAGCGTGTAGGTAATTTGCTTTTTACTGCACAAATATGGTATGGTCTCAAAAAATGTGTAGCCAAAGAGGCGGCAAACCCTCTTGCCGCATTACTCAGGAAGTGTGTTCGACGTGCAGCCAGGTCTCCCACATTGTAGGTGACATCCTTGCACTTCATGTCATAGTAAAGTTGTTTTGCATTTCCTTGAGCGCACCATCGAGCTGCATGTTAGATCGTACATCTCTTCAAACGTCGAACAATTTCAGTTTGCTCCTGTGTGAGATCCAACTCCTTTTGAGATGGTACAACACAGAGTTGCTCTAACTTCACACCCCAAGGTGTTATCAGAATATGTCCAATATTCAGTTCGCTTGGACTGAACTTTGTACTTTCTGACCGAGAAGAGCGAATTGCAAATTGGAACTCTTGTAATCTGAGATTCCAGTCTCAATGATTCTTGGTAAAACTGCGCAACAATTGTTTCAGGACCCTCTTAGAGGTTTCAACAATGTTACTCTGGGCGTGAAAGGAACTCGAACCCCGAATGTTGTCAACTTCGATTTCCATTTTTTAATATTAACTGAGGTTCTAAATCATACATTCCGGAGGAGGGGTACCACCACGGCAATACCACTTCTTTTAGACACTTGGCTACTTGTTTTGCTCGGGCAGTCCTGACAGCAAACATTTCTGGCGACATACTCATCATGGCAACAGCTAGTATGCAACAGAAAACGCTGCAGGCAGGTGTAATGGGGCCCACAAGGTTGACTAAGATCCATTTCCAAGGCCATTCAGGTGTTGTTATCGTCAGGAGTTCAGCGGATCTTGAGGTGACCGACGTTGTCAGCTGACATACCTCACAGTCCTTAACAAACTCTGCAACATCTTTCCTAAGGCCTATAAATCCAATTCATTCTTGGAACGTTTTTCCAGGATTAAATAAATCCAACATGTCCTCCTACGGGTGGTAATGGATGGCAGCAATTTCGCGCGTTCTGAAGCTTTTTGGAATGTACGCCTGAAAATACAAATTCCCAACTACTGTGTCTCACACGCAACGCGGAGCATAGAACTTGCCTAAGATCCCAGCACGCAGGTGTAACTTCCCTGGTTTGGGATGAGGGCCTGCATTTTCCTTCCAACACACCATGTTCAGACGTTGAGAGGGATGAGAGAGGATGACGAGAGGGATGAGAGAGAATGACGATCCTTGTACATATTAGAAATGGCATCCGCTGCTTGGTTGGAATAGCATTTCTTTTAATAGTACAATCCAGGCCCAGCAAATCCAAAACCCACCTAGCCAGTCTGCCACTTGGCGAAGGTACACTTTTGATATATGATGGAGCTCTCTGGCCACACTCAATCGTAAAATGGGAGTGCTCAATAAACGGTTTGAATTTTCGAACCACAAATGTCACAGCACACATCTAAAGTTCTATTATTCTATAATAAACCTCAATCCCTGACAGTCTATGGCCTGCGAACGCAACCGACAGTAAGCCTTTTCCCTCAGTACACTAAGACAAAATGCAACCATAACCTGAGTAACTTGTATCTGTTATTAAATTACAAGTCTTACTGAGATCGGGCATAGCCAGAGTTCAGTCAATCAGGCTGTCCTTTAGCTACTATATCGCTATGGAATGTGTTTTACCCCACTTCCACTTTGCATCTTTCTTCAGAAAATCGTAATAAAGGCACGAAGTCTTAACACGAAAATCAGGAACGAAAGACGTATAGTAGCCCGTCATCCCCAAATATTATCAGAGCTCTTGATGTTTTGGGGGTCTGGCAATCTTAGACCTCTGCCTTTGGTCGTAATTCATGTGGCCGAATTTTATGACCGAGGTAGTTTATTTCTTGTACACGAAATTTTTATTTTTACAAATTAACGTTACATTAGCTACACTTAGCTTACCCAGTATATCATCTTAAGTGACGTATGTGCTCATGGAATGACTAAGAAAAAAATGCAGGTATTGTCCCAGTATAATACACAATCACTGTACAGAGAGTCGTCTTGAGCCATGTCAAGGACCCTAGCAAAGGTTGCAGGAGCATTGGCTAGTCCATACGGCATGGAACGAAAATGCCAGACCCCTTGGTGAATTCTTTCGCAAGTAACCTTCTTACTTGCTTCATTCATGGAAACTTGGATGAACCCATTTTTCAGATCAATAACACTGAAAAATTGTACATTTCCCAGTATACTGAACCTTGCTATGCATTACTAGTTGGCATCAAATCCTTTACTGTGACCTTGTTAAGTACACGAAAATAATTGCAAAATCCACGACCGTCTGATTCATGTTTTTTAGAAGCTAAAACAGGAGCCGTTTCCCAGGAAGAAGATGCTTTTTTGGTAACCTTATCCGTGATCCAAATGTTCATCTGCTCATCCACAATGGCTTCAGCAGCGGTTGTTGGAGGTCACCGGGGTGTGTTCTTGGTTACATCTCAATTGTATGTTTATACATACAAATGAGTCATGCTTTTTTTGGAAGTAAGCACTTTCTTGTATCACTCACAAGCCTTTGTAGCCTTTTCCTCTCTGCTGCCATACAGTGGGTGTTGGCTATTCACTGATGGGTCGAAGTCAGAAGTTGGCGTGATGTGTGCTTGTGTGCATGAGGGAGTGACTGTTTCCCATCACCTTCCGTCAGGCTATTCTGTGTTTTTTTGTGTGGAACTTCTGGTACTCGGTGTGGCTGTTGAATGGATCCTTGACCTCCAGGGAATGCATTTTATCATCGTTAGTGATTCCATGAGTGCCCTGGAGTCTTTGGCGACATACATCCCTCGAAACCCCTAGGCACAACGTATCCAAGCTCTGCTTTCCCGCTTGCCTGGCCAGAAGAAAAACTGTTAATTTTCTGCAGTAGTCCGGGCTATGTTGAGATAGCTAGGAATGAGCACGTTGATTCTGCAGCGAAAGGGGCCCTTTCTAGTCCTCTCGAAAGGGAACTCTGCCTGGTACCCTCGGACGTCATTCTAACCCAATGTCTGAGATAATATGCTTTTTGGCAAGCCTTGTGAAACAGACAAGACACCAATAAATTGCGGACTATTAAAGGCACTATCCAGGAATGGCACTCGGCCTTTTGTCACAGTCGCCGTGAGGAGGTGGTGTTGTCACGTTTACGCATTGGTTACACTAAACTTACTCACTGCTTACATTTAAAGGGGGTTATTCCTCCCGAATGTTATTGGTGTTGACGACCACGTACGGTCCAGCACTTCCTTATCGATTGTCACCATCTTGATGGTGTTCGTCACTGTTTCCATCTTCCGCGAGACATGGAGCGTAAATTTGCGACAAGTCTGTCCGGGGTTTTTATATTTTATGATAAGATCTAGATTTTGGGTTTGTTTAACATCTCTGTAATATGTGGCGCAGTGGCAACCCGAACCACCGCACTGTGACTGAGTTTGGTGCTAATGATCTGGCTGTCAACACGCCATTAAGATTTAATTCTCCCTTGGCTACATTGGCCTCCAGGATGGCATTGTCTGCTATACGTTGAGCATCCTCCAATTCCACTCTTTTAGCCTGTTCAACAATCGTTTTCCCAGGATTATTGAACGGAACCGTTTCTTGTTCTTCAGCCCCTATTCTCCAACCTCGTGCCCGAATGTCAGACACTAAGCCCCCTTATGGCCGCTGGTCTAGCCATTGTGGACGAGTGGGTGGATGTTTGGATCAGGGATAATATTACCGAAAGAGCATCTTCTTTCTGGGGAACTGTTTCTGTTTTAGCTCCTATTGCATTAAGTCTCTGCCTAAGAATACAGACTCTTGGGCATCTTTCAACACTGGGAACATTTGCTGTACTTCGTATTTGTCGCAAAACCTTATGCTACAATGCATGTAACCGGATCCCTTGATTCTTTCTGCCGCCAACGCAAAAATTGTGGGTCATGGTGCCATTTGATGCCCTGTGCCTCAAGCTCACGGTCCATCTGCCCCAACAGTATTTAGGCTGAGGCCCCACTGTCGGTCAGACCAAGATAGAACTGACCAGACACTGTTATTCTTAACAATGATTGGTTTGCTTTTACCCCTTGGTCTTGCCAAGCTCCGAAAAGATGGACATTTGGTGCTAAAACAAGTTTACCAACACCCTTAAACAAGCCAGCTCTTGTTCGCCAATCCCCAAGCTACTTGGTCACCAACCCTTCCCTAGTAGTTAGTTACCTTCGCTTGCGTTTTTTGACATTTTCGGACTCTGAAATGTCCAATGACCTTCTTCGCCACATCTCCAGCAGTTGGCATCACTGTGTCCACTTGTCGCTGAAGGCAACATTTTCTCAGTTGGCTTTCAAGAGGTACTCTCAAGAGGTAATCTTCCAGCTCTAAATCCGCTAGGTTCCAAAGCTTTCATGCTTACAGAAGCTCTGCCAGGCAGCGAGCTTCCCTGCCATGCATGTGTGCTCGAGGTGCTGCTCATGCGCTGCACTTCAGAGGGACAGGTTGCTTTTCAATTCGTCTGCTTACTGGGGTTGTCCGAGCTTTCGGCCTGAACTGATCACCATGCCAAGCTTGGTTCTACAAACTGAACCAGCTCAGGAGGGGGTTCGTAGGTCCTCTGGGTGAACTTACTCACCTCCATTCCTCTTGCAAAGAGTCAAACTCCTTTCCCCAAAGATAAAGGCAAAATTATGGGTGGCAACCATGCAGAACTTTTTCAATCTTTTTGGTTTCTGGATAGTGGGAATATTGCTTTTTCTGAAGCGTGCTGAGTTCTTCTTTCAAGCTTGAACCAAGGCCCTTGCTTGAAGTAGCTGTTCAGTTTCTCAGTGGTAACCCAGAAGTCACAAACATACACAAGGCAAAAAAGCAACAGTGCTTCTTTACCTCCACACATTGGCCAAGAAGAATTGTTGCTTTCCCTCCTTGTGTATGTTTGTGACCGCTAGGTTACCACTGAGAACAGCTACTTAGCTCGGCTGGAGCCTGTAGCCAGTATCTGCTCCGGTAACACAGTGGTTAGAGCGCCCGGCCTAGTCAGCGGGAAGTCCTGGATTCGAGTCCCATTCGAGGCAGCTGTCTTTTCATTCTTTGTCAAATTAGTATATCTTGTATCCTCACAAGGCCAGTCTTTAAGGCAGACTGTTTGCTTTGTTTACACTTTACCTTGTAATTTATTCTTTATTTATTAATTAAGAAACTGTGATGGTAACTTTTTGTCTGTGTACCTGGTACAGATTAGCTTTTCGAGTTTTGTGGGTTTAGGCACAAAATCATTCCTCTGCTGATTTTGGTAAACACCAGTATCAGGGAAACTTCCTCTACTCTGGAACCCATAGCGTTCTCTATACAGCTTCCGGTCAGTACTGTGTTGCCTAGACAACTGCTCGTAACATTGGATGTTTTCGTCAACAGTTGCACGATATTCATGCTCACGTGAATAACTCATGCCATTTTTGACATGGGAATCCGGTTGACTCCGAATTCCTTCCACATCTTTGCACACTGGCCGATGACCTTGATTTTTGCTATCACGGTCGAAACGCCTGTGAGGATATGTAGGCTTCTGCTCGTCAACATACTCCATGTTATGTTGCCGAGCCGGTGTTGAATGTACCGGCTTGCGCACGTTTTCTATCACGTGGATTAAACCTGGGTAGTGTGCGGTAAGTGCATTCACATTGTTAGCCTTAGCAAGTACATAATTGCTCAAATGCCCTAGTAACGAGGTCCATAAGCATTCTGCAACCATTGCCTTACATCCTCGATACCATGTTCATTGTTCACTGTTAACTGGAGAGTGAACCTCATTCCTAGTCACGTCTCTAGTTTCGTCTTGCAAAATTGGTAGTGTGTCGCTAAATTGCGAGCAGAACTTGTGATTTTGAGCACCTCTCAGTCATTGTGAGTACCTTGTTGATACCACCGTTTTGTTGATTATTACGGGGCCAGTTTGTTCCCGAATCTCTGAAATAACAATTTTCTTTCTCGTTCCCCATGTCAACCGTCACGTGACCAAGTCGATTGTATGGCTGCTGATGCCGTGCGTGACCTTGAGTGTCCCACGCCATTGTCATCAGGAAGTTGATTGCATTCAAACCTTCGACTTTGAAAATTAATTTTCGCAGTGCAAATAGTGGGAACTACCTTTACAAATTAAAGTCGTTTCACGGGCTGGTCTTTGTTACGTTTCAGTTGGCAGGAGAATGTGTGCTGTAAGCTAATTAACACAACTTACAAACTACTTACAGCATGCCATCGGACAGTGTCCTAGAGTTTCACATTCTAGCTAATTTACTTACAAACTACCTAATAGCTCAGATTCACACAAGCTAACTAAGCTTTTCAAAACTTAAGCGTCACTATTTACGGCAGGTTACCCCAACAATAAATACTTCACTTCTTAATCTATGCATTCGTAGCCAGTGGTGCCAGCTAGATGGGAGCAGAAATACTTTGCATAAAAACAACTTAATCAGTCAGCAGTTAGCCATAACCATGGTTTCTAGTCCAGCCTTGGACTAAGGAAATAATAGACAGGAAAGACGTACACTAACTTAGCCAAAATTTCACTGAATCCCTATTGCACCATTAACTAGAATGACATAAAACACGTTCTTTATTACGACAATTGTCCGAGCGTACCCGAACTATCGAAATAAAGGCAAAATGGGCCACTCTAATTCTTCGAACGGCATTTCACGGCTGAAAATATTCACAAATAGTGCCTGGCATTAAAATTCAAAGAACATTTCACGGCTGGGAAATCTTAACAAATAAGGCCTAGTTGCATTATTTTAGCAACGTGTACTCGGCTAAACCTTACATGCTAGCCTAACTTAGCCAACTTATGTTCTGCTTCAACGCTTTACATGTAATACTCTCATACGTTAAGCTTCACTATCTCTAAACTTAACTAACATTTGCACATGTCAAATAATAAAGCTCCTGTTATTTTATCATGTTTCACAACCGTTTTCAAGAAATCAATGCTCTTCTCCCGCAAAAATACCACATGTTTACCGTAATAAACGCATAAAATTACACTGAGAGGTAAAAAAAAAAATCCCGTTCAACACGCTTTCATTTTTCTGGCGTTTCAAGAACAAAAATTTGCTTACCGCTAGTTCAAATCTGGAACAGGTATCCCAAAATAGATGTAACGCTGCTTTATGGACTATACTACTACTATTCCAAGGTCTTTGTTATGGAGAGAGTAAACACGATGTCTAGACACACGTTAGTGCGTCGCCGTTAAGTAATAGTAAATCGTCCGATTGTTGACATCCGATTGTTAAAAAAATGATTGTTGATGAAAAAAAGGCGGCCGCACTAGCAGACTGTGTCTTTTAACTGAAACCAACTTATACCTGATTTCAGCATACTGGTGTAAATTCCCCATGCGGTAGAAATATTTGCAAATCGTTTGAATCAGGTGTCTTGGGTCCAGTAACAAAGAAAACCTCAACACGAAAATGTGGGAACGTGTTCTTTATGGAGAAAAAGTGCCCTCAATAACGTTGAGTGTTACTAGTAACTAGTAACTAGCTAATCACCATGCTTCCATGTTAATTCTCATAGGGTATAAAGACACCTCTACAGCTCATTAGCGAAAGTTGCAAGATCTAAATTTCGGCAGACAGGTAAAGCGTCATATGGGGAAGTGCCTTTTTCTAAAGTGGGGGTTGCAGCTAGAAGCACGTGGCCCTGAAGTGGCTCGTAACTGCAAAATTATTGTTGTAACCATTGTTTGTATTGTCATCCAACAGTAGATTATAACGTGCTTAAGTGTTACACGCTTATCGTTTCAGTACTTAATTGTCAGAATGCACTGTTTTTGCAAATAGGTGGTTCACTAAGAGACAGAATATTTTTATCTTATTAACACTGGCGATAGCCAGTGTTAGTAAGGGTCGACCTAGGACCTCTGTGTTAAACTCTCAACTTTGAGAGCGTATAACTCCGTCAAAAGTAAACATATTTAAACCAAATTTGGAGTCTAGCCTTGACTAGTAAAGGCCTGTCTGCAGTCCAAAAATTGTGAAATTCGGTCCAGCCAAACCCGAGATGCAGACAGGGGCCAAATAGACAACTTCTTGTTCAACTTCTTCTTGTTGTTGTTGTTGTTCTGGGGATACTTTCGTCTGTCCTCTCTACAGGTCAAACCATTTGTCCAATAAAGCTGGTTCTTAGCTCATTTTACGGGTATTGCTCTGTAGATGTGCCCTTTTCATAAGGCCTTTTCTAATTGGTCAAGTGGTTCAGGGGTTACGGAGCTCTAAACCACCAGATTGATTGTTTTACATTGTTTTAAACATTGTTATTATGCAACAATACCAATTAGCAAACGCCAGCTGCGAGACATAGACTGAAGATTAAAGGATTTGTTTCTATTGTTACCATTGGCGATAGCCAGATTAGTAAGGGTCAGCCTAGGGTCTCTTGTGTTAAACTATCAGCTTTGACCGTCAACTGCACTGTTTTACAGTTTAGCTGCAATTCTAAAAATAACACGAATTAATAAACAAAAACGGAACGTTAAATGTTTAGAGTAAGGATCTAAAAGTCAAAACCTAGAAGGAACACGGACAAGCTTTGACAGTTAGGGTCTAGGTGTAAAATTTTGTCAGTACCCGGTGGTCAGCAATAAATACATTTTCACGAAAAACTGGAAATCATCCTACAATGACCCATGTGATGATCAAGTGGTAGTATGGTTATACGTTTCCTGCTTTGCTTTACGTTGAAAATTATTTTTCAATTTAGTAATATGCCAGCATATTCGTAGCAGACAGCATTATGGTAATCCTCTACCATAAATCTACGAAATATAATAAAAATTCTAAAGCATCAAAAGACAAAATGCCAAACTTCACAAGAAAATTGTGTTACTAAAGTTCCAAAACAATATTGTAAGAACAAAGAAAACCTGCTACAACCGTTCATACACACGTTCAGCCCGAAGAGACTAGAACTAATCTAACCACCGGGTAGTAAGGGTCTAATGCTTTCCAGCCTCTTACTGA
>JAHWFP010158156.1:47912-117063 GCA_023313725.1 Lithobius niger | reverse complement strand
ATGTCACGTGGTAGAGCAGTGGTTGTGTGGAGCGCGGAAAAAGTGTTAGATTTTCAAAAAAAAAGTGTGGGTTATCAAAATTAACTCACGGTCACGTGTGTGGGTTTTCAGATTAACCGTATATAACGGCTACACTTTTAGCATTGGGATGTGTTGGCGTGACGTCACCGCCGTGCATTAAATCCTATTAACCGTGACCGGAAGTGGCGTCATCGCAGAAAGTGTGGGTTATCAAGTTAACCAACACTTTTGCCGATAAACCAACACTTTTGCTGATAAACTACACTTCTGACACTACCGGATCACGCGACCGGGAACGCACACACCAACAACCAAATACAGCGAGCAAAAAAACAGTAACGCAATAAAAACGTACAAAACGAATTACTTAAAAGGAATGAAGTCGTATCCCTGCAAACTCGCACATGTCTGGCCCATAGCTAAGCTTATTCATCCGCGTTAATCCCCCCCCTCCCTCCACAAACTAAAATGGAATAACCTTCATTATACCGACACCCTATATTACCGTATTTTTTTAACAATTTTAAAACTGCAGAAAATGAATTACATACCTTACCAGAATGTCCCAGCTTTATCCTGCTGTCTCACATATAAAAATTATTCGCTCCAAACACGATAAACGCTTCGATAAAAACGAGGAGGTTCCAGCGTAAACCCGCGCTTGTATTGCTAACCGACGCTTCTGTGTAATTTCCCACCCCCCCCCCTCCCCCATCCACAAAGTTTGAGCGAAAGGACTCGTCCATCTATCACACACTTCCCACTCCACAAACTAAAATAATAATAATATAATAATAATCATTTTGTTGCCGGAGCAACAGGTCTGGCAAGGATCACGGGGATCGCTGACTGCCAGCCTTAAAAGGGGCTGCATTTAAGACGTGTGTAAATAAAAACTAATAATAATAAAAAAAAACCTTGATAGGTAGGGAATGCGAAGGTGGAAAGTAAAAACTAATACAAAATAAAATTCAAAAGCTTGCGTATAGGTAAAAATTAATTTTTAAAAATTGCATGACCAATGGAAAGGTGGGATCAAATTAGGAAGGGTGGGTTAGGATCTCAACTGCCTTACCACCAAGGTTAGACCTGCCAGGGACACAAAGGTCCCTGATGGTATCGCCAGTCGAATGGAAAAGAAGAAGGGTGGATGGCCATTTGTCAAAAAATAAGATAATGAATAAAAAACTTAAAAAATGTAAAGAGTTTAAAAGTCTTAACGTAAGTAGATCGTCACGTAAAAAAATAATAAAAATTTCGTTGCGAAGCAAGGACAAGGATTGATCACTAATAATCCGCCTAAGAAAAAGCAAATGATATCAGAACAGAAAAGAGCACGGCCAATAAATAAGGCCGATTGTCAATATAAAAATGCGTAAATTAGATGTTATGAAAATTTCTTTTGAGAAAACTTGATAAATCCACTTTATGAAGCGATCTTTTGAAGGAGTTTACACCTTGCAAATTAATTAGATCATTTGGCAGCGCGTTCCAAGCACGAACTACCCTCACTGCAAAGAAATTTGATCGACAGGATAGTCTCTATGTGGGCACAACAAGCTTGAGATTGTGTCCCCTGGTCCAAGTAATCTCGCTCAGATCAAATAGCGGGAGATGAAGAGACAAAAGTCCTTTAACAATTTTGAAAGTTAGTATTAGGTCAGTCTTCAATCTACGCAGCTCGAGGGAGTCTAAGTTAAGTTTCTTCAGTCGTAAACTATAAGGCAGACGGCACAGCTCTGGGATTGATTTAGTGAAACGCCTTTGGACAGACTCCAATTTGTCAATATCCTTCAGTAAGTTGGGGGACCAAACAAGGCTCGCATACTCCAAAATTGGTCTCACATAGACCTTAAATGCCCATAGTTTAGTGTTAGCACAACCTGAGGTAAAAACCCGCCTTACCAGTCCCAAACGACGATTTGCTTGGGCTGCAATGTAGTTACAATGCATGGTTGAACCAAGGTCCCTGTTAAACCAAATACCCACATCTTTTACTGAGTCGACGTGAGGTAAAGGTACTCCTTGTAAGGCATATTCAAAGTCATGATATCCCTTTCCGATATGGAAACACTTACATTTAGCGATTGATATTGGCAATTGCCACTGATCAGCCCAATTTCCGACGTAATCAATACTACCCTGTAATGTTTCATGTTGTTGGGAGTTTGCGATTTTTGCATGTGTTTTTAGATCATCTACAAATTTTCCTTGTTGAATATCAAGATTTTCACATTTAAGATCATTTATAACGGAACCCTGCGGCACCCCACTAATAATTTCTGTGAGTGGAGACACAGTCTTACCCAAAAGTACACGTTGTGTTCGTTTATTCAGGAAAGCAGAAATCCAATCCAGAAGCTTGCCGTCGAATCCCAGAATTTTAAGCTTCAGTTTTAACTTTTCGTGGATCACCGATTCAAATGCTTTTTTAAAATCAAAAATAATCTCATCGGTTGGTAGGCCACAAACCATTGCTTGTGTCCAATCGTCAAGAGCCAGTAATAATTGGTGGGTAGATGAACGACCTGGGACGAAACCAAACTGGTCGTTGTCAATCAAATTAAATTTTGTATTGTACGACATCATTTTGTCCCTAATAATTTTCTCCATTAGCCTACATGGAACTGCGGTTAGAGCAATCGGTCTATAGTTACTTGGGTCAGCAGCATTTCCTCCCTTAAAAATTGGAATGACATTTGCTACAGACCAAATATATGGGATTTTTCCCGCAGCAAAAGAAAGTTTAAAAATATGTGTTAGTGGCTTGGTGGTGTGACCTTCATTCATTATCAAGGGTACTGATGATCAACGTTTTCTTGAAGCAATTTTTACAAAACACAAGCACGTTTTAATACTAGTAAGCTTGACGTCCCAATCGTGGTATAAAACAGTTATAGGTTAGAAGCGAGAGGTTATTGATTTTAACCCACGGCTGCGATTATTGTCCTTGCTCGAGTATGCATACTCGAGCAGGGCCAATAATCGCAGCCGTGGATTAAAAATCAATAACCTCTCGCTTTTAACCAATCACTATTACCATAGACTCATGCTATTACTTATTATTTTTTATTTTGGTTTGTGCCATTAATACCATTCCAATTGCTAGTCTATAACTCACGAATTCGTTAATTAGCTGTTTATGCTGACACTTATATAAAAAAAATTCTTTCTTAACGTTTTTTAAAAATGTATGTATTGCCGGTCTATAATAATCATGAATGCATCCGCCATTTTAGTGCTGAGAGCCAATCCGCCATTTTGATGCAAGAGTCGGCTCTCAGCACTGCAATGGCGGATATATTGAACTGTGCGTTCTTGTTTCATTGTTGCGCTCCTGCATCGGTATACTGTTAAAAGAGGACTGAGAGGCAAAAACCGGGTAATAACTTCGGAAAAAAAGCAAACACAACATTTTCGTTTGCCGGCACAAAGACCGGTACTAGTTTACCGATCCAATTCAGACATTAAAAACTAAATTGCTATCTAAAGAGGGCCGTGGAATGAATAATGATATCCTCGAATATACCTTGTTTTCTTGGGATTTCTTCATAACTCTTATCTACCGAAAGGGCATACAAAATAAAGGGAGCGAGCGTGCCGGTGGGCACGTGCCCTAAGTGCCGTAATGTGGGCGCTTTTGCAGTCATGCCGCACGCATCACATTTCGTTCCACTAACACACGATGATCTTCGAAGGCTTCGTTGTTATGATTACTTGATATAGACATCTCGAAAGGCGTATATGCACCCTGAAAGGCGAGATACAACCAGCGAATTAACCAAACTAAATAATAGCTAGTAAGGGAGGAAATGTATAGGTTGCTAGAATAAGGGCGCGTTTACGCAACGACAGTTTTCTCGCTTTTACTATATTTTACTTGATCAATGCTAAATCTGAAAGCTGCTTCTCGCCTTTGCCGGAGTATGCGGCTTTCAAGTTGTCTATGCGTATTAGTAACCATGGCAACAACGCAGACGCAAATCTCCTCCTCGTGCCTCGTGACACGGCGTACGGTGCTTTCAACATTTGAGCGTCGATTTATGACAACAAGAAAAACAATTTTTACTGCAGTACAAGACGGCGGGCTGTTTTTTGTATGCCGGCATTCGATGGTTTGTCTTCGATTCGATAGCCACGAAATGGACGCCATGTTGGATTTTGAATTCTCGCTGCGAGAAGCTATTTGTTCCACCGACGTTTGATCATTGCTAGAAGCTGTACTTTGAGGGAGAATAGCAAATTTTGGAAATAGCGTTAAATGACAACAATCTTGTAGCAATGTTTAAAATTACTGTAGCTCTTTGTTCTTTATCCGGTGTGTTATTTATAATACATACAATTTGTTATCTATTACCGCATTCCTTTAATAGCAACGGGAAACTAATCATAGATAAATAACGGTTGACTAGCAACTAGTTTTCGGCGAGCGAGAAGCTCTTGTTGCATAAACGCGCCCTAACGCTTAAACGCGTCCTAAATGATTCCTTCACTGACCCAATTACCGCGCAGCTATTGCTTAATCACAACTGACTCGTTGTTGCCCGAAAACCGTACCGCATTTTATTATCCGAGCGAGCGGAGCGAGAAAGTCCTTTTTAAGTGGACGACTTGACACTGTCTGTCTGTTTGTGGGGTCAGTAACGGTGAAACGCATGAACCGATTCGAATGACATTTTGTAGGTATTGTGAAATAAAAATTGAAATAAAAACAAAATTGTTTCATAATTTTGAACAGGTTTTGAACCAGTTACGCTTGTCTGCGATTAAGTAGTGACTAAGCACTCCTAGTTAAGGATATCGTAACAAAGACTTAAAATTGAAAACCTTTAGTGAATGTAAAGTTCTGGCCTTGTTAAATGTGGCTCTTGTTTACCTTTAGCTTACACACATTCATGGTTGGTACCAACTTTAAACTTAGGCCGGACCACTTGTATGATGAAAGCACACAGGCAGGGCGGGGGAGGAGCTCGCTTCTTGAGAGGATTTTTTTTTTCACCACGGGGGGGCGGGCGGGCCAATCTGTTTAATTTTTGAAACCATT
This sequence comes from Lithobius niger, assembly GCA_023313725.1. Lineage (NCBI taxonomy): Eukaryota > Metazoa > Arthropoda > Chilopoda > Lithobiomorpha > Lithobiidae > Lithobius > Lithobius niger. The sequence goes on along the minus strand of JAHWFP010158156.1, from coordinate 111,998 downwards.
CCGTGATGCGTTCTTTTGTTTGCTACACTATTAATTTGGCCGTATGTGGCGCTGCAGTGATTAATTCCCAGCTATAAAAGAATCTTTTACTGCAATATGGCAGGAATAGATGTCTATTTGTTTACGTTTCGTCAAAACATCCGGTTATGCGTACGTCGTTTGGTAGGAGACGAGTGTGGTAGGCGCACGTAAAATTGACTGTCGGATGTTGTGAAAATGCCGACTTCGTGTAGCGCCGTCAAATGGATAAATATAGCAAAATAAAATGGTCGAACTTTTCATTTTACGGTGCACCTAAAAAAAAAAAACACGGCTTTTGAGGCCAACAGAGGAGAATTGTTGCTGAAGAATCCAGCGTGAGGTGTGGTAGCCATTGCAATAGCCAAGTTAGCACGACTGAAAATCAAAGCCGATATATACAAAAGTTACCGCGATCAATTAAATAAATGGTTCATAAAAAAATGGCGAGGTGGATATTAACTGGGTAGAATATGTTTTAAGTTAGCTGTTGTTGGTTGGTTTGGCTATGGTGCCTTTATGAACAGCCGTAAACAGGGAGTACAGTATGTTCACTAGGTGGTATAGCATCAAGGCTGGATTATGGGCGGAATTATGAATTACGAAAGAATTACAAATAGTAGTAGGGATAATGATGTTCAGGATTTTAAGGATTGTTCAGGATTTAAAGATAATGAATTTTAATTTGGGAAAATATTGCAGCAGTTTATGAAATTTAGAGTATTAATTTAGGGCGTCAAATGGGCCGACATAGCATTATGTTAAATTGCTATCACGAGCCGTTTCCTGCTGAACATCGCACGCAAAGCCGATAACGTCAACGACACATCAGTGATGACGTCATGCGAGAGTCGTCGATATTGGTGAGCATAACCTATACGAGCTTCTTTTACTAAGCAGAAGCTCGTATTGGTAAAACGTTAAACAGGGCGCAATAATGAGGGTAGCCATCATTAATTCTTGATGACTTTTAAATGAGCTTCCATCACAGAAGACATCTGCCAGTCAAAATTCATCCGAAGATTCAAATGCGACAACCTGTCAAGTATGGAGTTTTCTTCCTATTGCCATGGATTGATAAGGTTTGCTATTACTTTCTTTGGATCAGTGTTAAGCAACTGGTAGAGTCAACACGAAGCAAGCAACTACAAAACCAACGTTTTTATTTTGAGCGAGAAGGTGTGAGTTCGTTTCTGTTATTTATAAAGAGCATCATCAGTCCTTTGTACGAAGCTTGGCTTCAACTTCCCCTCGTTAGCGGCGCGATCACGATGTGTTCGTCTATGCTTCACCCACCAGAAACTCCGAAGGGCGTTAGGGCGTCTGTTCAGCGGCCAATCACAGGCTTCCCTTTTGGCCTCTTAAATCACGCGTCATTAGCGTCGATGGAAAGCGGGGGGCTTCCCTTCCCCCTAGTTTCCCTGGCAACCGCTACTCCTTCGCGGCCTTAATTCGAAGTTAATACGCCAGTGAACTGTGAAGTTATGAGCTCATTTTATAGCTGTCCATTCTAGGCTACCGTAATCTGTGTACCATTAAGGCTTGGGGCCTTGGGCCACTTGTTTACTTGCCTCGAGCGCTGTTTTACGGGGGAACTTTCCCCCTGATGTGATTAAGCCTAACGCTGTAAGAAAAATAGGCGCCCCCAAAGCAGTAATTGAAAGGAAAAGGCCGAGAGGTGCCTTTCCAACGGAAGTGACACCAACACGAGACGTTTTAGAACGCTGGCCCAACCAGTCATTTAGCTTTCTACGGGGTCTTTCATTCGTGAACGGTTCCGTCCATTCATGAAGAATCGTCAGTCCAGTCGGAACGGCTGATTAGGTGGACGACCGGGAAGTGGTGGACGGGAACAATGCGACTGATTATAGCGATTTGTTATGATCAGAAAGAGACGGATCGGACATCAAAAGGAGGGATGGTACATCAAGCTGTTTGTCGAAATGATGGTTGAGTCGGAGTCGATTGCAGATTCGGTGACATACCTTGCGGCATTAGGTGGGAAAACGAAATCTGGTGCGACCCGGTATTGATAGCGTAAAGATGATGAAGCATCCAACCCATGGTGAAAGATGAGTTTACACTGCCTTGACTGAAAGTTTTGACCAAGTTGCGCAATAGGGAAGTGTGCTCCAAGGTGGTCGTATGGGGCGACGGCCATCTTCCCATTCACTTATTGTCCAGGGGGCATAAGCTTGACTTGATCTCTTTCGAAACGTTAGCTTTTCGTCAAATGTGCATCGAAATCTTGCGCTAAAACGTAGCTGCACCAGAAATAGTAGTCTTGAAACATGTCATAAGCTGAATTGCGTTTGTGAATTTCACAGAGGAATCCCTTTCATTCGGAATAAGTAAGGTTATATAGGTTACGTTTTGGCCATTCCGTATCGCTTTTTAGCTGAAACGGAGATACAACAATGGCGGCAAATTCTCTCGTTTCACCTGTAACATTCGTATAATCTTTGCATATAGTGACAATTCAGGTAGTTATTATGTCAAACAAATAACACTTAGCAGTCAGGTAATTATAGTAGAACCGGCGAAAAATTTCAGAGTATGATTTTATGCTACAATTATTTAGTTAAAATTCTACAAACACAGCGAGTCAGTGAGCCGTTAACGAGTCTTCGAAGGAAATCGTCGGTTTTTTTTTTTTTAATGTTTAAGCGGCATTTTCCAGGGCGATGACGGTTTGTGGATGGCAGGGGGGGGGGTCGCTTCGAGTAGGCCTAGTAGGTGATGATAGATGTGTAGACTGACACTAAACGTTAAATAAAAGACAAAATATGTATTCTAAATTCAGTGTATAATCCATAGAGACAGACAGAGAGCTTTCTCCTTTGGGAGATAAGGTAACTTTGGTCCAGAAGAAAATTCGAAGGACGGTCGTTATAATGTCGTCCCATTCCCACGTTGGCCCTAGCTTGGACAAACAGTAGCACATTCACCATCGTACGGAATTGCACACTTCTTTCTAACAAAATTTACACTCATTATGTTGTTTGAATAAAGAATGAATATACAGGGGTGCTCATCCCTTCTCCGAAATGCTAGCTAAGAAAGTTCCCCCTACCGCAAACTCTTTTAAACGTTATCATTTTCCTAACAGGATGATCTGGCGTACAGTAGGTGGGGGGGGGGGGGGGGGATGAACGTTGCTGTGCTGTGACTCATTCTTTGTGGTTGAAAGATAAGGGGAGAAAGTAGGACTTTTTTCTGTTGGGGTGGGATTGGGCGCATGATGACACTAACATTTCTATTTTTTTTTCTTCTGCCATGGAGGTTTTGGGAGCAGAACTTCGCTCACCTCCCACAACAAAACGGCAAAGAGGAGCCATGCCTCATAGTACACCCCCCGCCCCCACCCCCAGCACGGGGACCCTGGATGTAATACCGGTAGCAAGGTAGCCCAAGCGCCTTTAAACTGGGTAGAACTGTTCGCCGATGGGGTCAAAAGGTTTGCAACAATTTTCTTTTAACTGTGTCCGACAGGCTGCTGAATCTATCACTTGCTGTGCATTGCTTGTTGGCAAACTGAAATGTAAAATATAACAACAAAGTAAAATAAAGTTATAAAATACCAATTCCTCCCCAAAAAAGTTAGCAGCTTCCCCCAAAGGGGTTTCTTTCCATGAACACGGGTGGGGAGGTAGTTATAATCCCCTTCCCCACTGGAAACAAAACGTTTGTAGCCACCGTTTTTCCCAGTTTTTCTGTTTAAAATGAGTACAGAAACGAAATTGTCTCCATTGTGTTTCCTTGTACAGTGAAAGGACTAACCCACTCTTGTCTTTCCATGTCGTAACCTGCCGAATAACGCAACCTTTGCAAAATTTACGTAGGTTTGACTGAATGTTAGGCGTTATCCTTAAGACAAACCCATTCGCTAAAAAGAAGTGCAAACGAGTACACACAAAAATAATCAGAGTTTATGAAGGTTGGGGAGAACGTAATTTAGGGAAGTCTTTAGTCACGTACGTGCAACAAAGATCAAATCTTTCAATGAATAGTTAAAAAATGTGTGTCTTTCTTCTGCCTTATTTTATTGTATTGTCAGTTTTGTAACTCAGCTATTCGGTTAGGTTCTGATGAAGTAACCACCCAATTAGGCATAAAAACTCTTTGTTGTGTGGGAAATTCATAAAAATACATGGATAACTTTATATTTTTATAAAACCTGTAGGGAACATGTACACTATTACGCACAAATGTCGGACATGTACAGTCCGCACTTACTTTGAAACAAGAAAGGTGTGTGCCTTGAGACAAACCAAAGCTGCAACTGGGCACTGGCAAAAATAAGATGCCAAAAGAAAACTAGGAAGGAAGTGATATCAGACACAAAACAACAAGTGTGAAAGAACCCGCCAAGTTTTACCCAATCCAATTAGTGATATCAGAGTAAAATATTGCTGCCACCCAATTTTCTATACGGCGTAACCAAGCCTAACCCATGTGCTGACCAAAAATTATTGACATTGGTAAGTAGTGAAACAATCCCCACCAACGTACAACTGCTAGGCTAATCCTACCGACTATTACACTATTACTCCAGACGTTAAACAGAAAACTTGACCAGTGCTACCGAAGCAATGTACAGGTTTTTCATTTAACCTTAAGACTATTCTCGGTGGGATTAGCTTGGCAGTTGTTTGTTGGAGGGGGTGCTATCACTACTTTGTAAATTGGACACTTTTGGGTCAATACATGGGTTAGGCTTGGTACATCATGTAGAAAACTTGGTAGCAGCCGTTTTTACTCTGATATCACTACTCTGATTGGCTAAAACTTGGCAGGTTCTTTCACTCTTAAATAAGAACAACAAGGATAGCAGTGGTTCTTACTAGTGGTAAGACAACGGTTTCATTGTGGCAGCAGTACTTCTTCACAAAATTTATCCACTGCTGCAAAAATGAAAGCATTGTACAAAGTTTGTTATTGAGGGTGAATAATGCATTTAAGACATGCGCTAGCGTGTCGTTCGCCAAGATTCAGCAGCAGCGTTAACGTCCATCCTATCCATTTAAAATGTACATGTGAGCACAGAGGCCAATGTGATCGCTATGCTCACATATATATTTTAAAAGAATAGGAAAAGTTTGTTAATGAGGGTGAAAAATGTATATTAAGACATACGCTAGCATGTCATTCGCCAAGATTAAGCAGCAACATGCTAGCGTATGTCGTAATATACATTTTTCACCCTCATTAACAAACTTTGTACAACGCTTTTATTTTTGCAGCAGTGGATGAATTTTGTAGCAGAGGAAAAATAACAATGAAACAGAAAAGGCTGAAACGTCGTTTGATCGGGAGACTGGTCACCTGACAACATAAAAGTCTCGATTAGTGACACAGCAGAACGTTTTCTTGCTGAAAAAAATTGAGAATAGCGTTCATAGTAAACCATCTGACGTTTCTTTTGGAGGTTTGGAGGTTAAGGAAGCAGGAATTCAAACTTACCAAGCAATCGTACTATTTTTTGGGTAAAGTTGCAGTTTCTATTCAAATGCAACAACGAACAACCTATTTTGCTTACAACAATGAAGATAGCATACGTGAATACGTAACAGAACACCAACAGGAAGTGAAGAATTGTTGCTCTTTGCTTTGCTAAACGGAAAACCAAGAAAAAAAATGGGGCCGTATTACTAGCTTTTCGCTTTTCGTCTTGTAATTGCAAAGAAATAAATGGATGTAACACCAATTAATTCGATACAACAGATACTACGTAAACACTTACCATCAACAATCCTCACTCCCACCCTTGGCCATAGTCTAAGTTACAATGTTCGGTGTTCGTCTATTTGGCTGGCTAGCCATGGCTGGAGGGCCGAGGTTTTTGTCCATGCTGGGACTCGAACTTGGGAGATGGTCCTTTCACTTCGAGTGCTGCTTTCAAACTGATCCTTTGACGCGCAAACCACTACCTTTTTTGTCTATATCCGTGTTGTGGGTGGCCTTTGCAATAAAAAATAGTCCGTCTCTTAGCGAACCACCTATTTGCAACAACAATGAATTCTGACAATTAGGTACTGAAACGATAAGCGTGTAACACTTAAGCATGTTATAATCTACTGTTGGATGATAATACAAATAATGGTTACAACAATAATTTTGCACTTACGAGCCACTTCAGGACCACGTGCTTCTAGCTGCAACCCCCATTTTAGAAAAAGGCACTTCTCCATATGACGCTTTACCTGTCTGCCGAAATTTAGATCTGGTAACTTTCCCTAATCAGCTGTAGACGTGTCGTTATACCCTATGAGATTTAACATGGGAGCCTGCGGACTAGTTACTAGTTACTGGTCACTAGTTACTATAGTTACTAGTCACCAGTAACACAAATCAACGTTATTGAGGACACTTTCTCTCCATGAAGGACACGTTCCCACATTTTCGTGTTGAGTTTTTCTTTGTTATTGGACCCAAGACACCTGATTCAAACGATTTGCAAAGATTTCTACCGCATGGGGAATTACACCAGTATGCTGAAATCACGTATAAGTTGGTTTCAGTTAAAAGACACAGTCTGCTAGTGAGCCGCCATCTGACAACAATTACGCTCTAACAATTAAGCTCCAACAACAATAAAACGTCTACTTGACGGCGACACACTAGCGTGTGTCTTGATAATAACGTCTTTCGATAATAACAATTTATCGGGAATTAAACATTCAAACTTGACAGGAAACTAATTGTTATGACACGGTAACTTTGCCTTTTTTTTTTAATCTACCCTTTTTTGCCGTGCGGATACGTGTAGGAATTAACCCAACGAATCCGAATTGTGTCCCTTTTTTAACATTTTTTGTTGTTTTGTTTTTAAAGTATTTGTCGAGGAAAAGTCTTGTCGGAAAATAGCAACAAGACCTTCTCGCTCGCCGAAAGCTATTTGCTAGGCAACCGTTATTTATTTACGAATAATTTCCCGTTTCTATAAATGAATGCGGTAATAGACAACAAATTAAACGTATTATAAATAACAACACGGATAAAGAACAAAGTGCAACAGTCATTTAGTATAAGTATAAGTTTGTTGCAAATGCAACCGGAATGGCAAGGACCTGGTGGCCACTGACTGCCATCCGATGTTAAAACTAAAAATTATAAATTACAAATGTTTAAGAGTTTAAAACATTAAAACGAAGACAATTGCCCGGCTGTAAAGGAAGGGTATATGATGTTGGGTTGGGGTCACGAATGGGGTCACGAATGCCTTACCACCAAGGTTAGACCTACCAGGGACACAGTGGTCCCTGATGGCATCGCCAAACGTGAGGGACAAGTGGAGGGAAAAGCCGGGTATCATTGTCAACATTTCTGCAATACAATAAAATATAATAAAATTTAACGAAATATATATAAATGAATAAAATGCATTGCAGTTTAAAACTTGGTCAAAACCATTATTGTCAATCTTAATAAAGATAATAAGAATTAAAATAATATAAAATTAAAATATTAAAATAATAATAATAACAATAATAATAATTGGTTTGTGATAACACTAAAGGTCAAGAAAGGAATAATATCCACTTATATCTTGTCATAAAAAATAAAATTAAAAATTAAAAAAAAAAAAAGAGAAAACAAACAAAGTAAAGTCTGGCTAATAGCCGTCGTCCAAGAGAAAGTTATGCACAAGTATTAACATATTTACTTAAATCTACCTTATTGAGTTTACGTTTAAAAACAGCAAGAGATGTAGCCTGAGCAACATCAGCAGGAAGTGCATTCCATGGGTTAACCACACGGTGGGAGAAAAAAAAATTTACGACAATCCTTCTTGATAGGCTGTACAGTTAACTTAAAACGATGTCCTCTTGTCACGCTTCCATCACGAAACAAGAAAAAATTATTTCTTGGTATACCTGTTAGACCATGGAGAATGGAATATGTCAATGACAAGTCCAACTTAAGTCTTCTCATCTCAAGTGTTTCCAACCCAAGAATCTGTAAACGTTCGGAATATGGTTTATTTCTCATACCCGATAAATACTTAGTGAACGATCTTTGAACCGACTCAACGTGTTTTATGTGCTTTCGCAAGTAGGGAGACCAAACTGGGCTGGCATATTCAAGAATTGGTCTCACGAACACCTTAAATGCCCAGACCAAAGTAGCCACATCACCAGAGGTGAAACAACGTTTAATTATGGCCAATTTCTGCCGAGCAGATTTTGCAATGTGGTCGCAATGTGATCCACTTTTCAAGTCTGACGTAAACCAAACACCTAGATCTTTTACCATGGTTTCATGATCTAATTCTACACCAAGTAGGAAATAAGCGTTTAGATGGTTTTTTTGGCCAATATGGAAAATCTTTACATTTAGGGCCTGATATAGGCAAGCACCAATCAGTCGACCACCGCTCAAATTCCAGAAGAGAGGCTGAAAGTTCCCCATAATTAACAGGGTTATTAACAACAGTGTCATTTTAAACATTGCTACAACATTGTTGCCATTTCACGCTATTTCCAAAATTTGCTCTTCTCGCTGAAAAAACAGCTTCTAGTCGTGATCAAACGACGGCAGAATAAATAGCTACTCGCAGCGAGAATTCAAAATCCAACAAGGCGTCCATTTCGTAGTTATCTAATCGAAAACAAACCTTCGAATGCCGGTATTCAGGAATCTGTCCGTCGTCGTGTACTGCAGTAAAAATTGTTTTCTTGTTGTCATAAATCACACTGTCATGTTGCATGCATCGTACTTCGTGTCGCGAGGCACGAGGAGAAAATTTGCGTCCGCGTTGTTCCCATGGTTACTACGTATAGACAACTCGAAAGCCGCATTCTCCGACAAAGGCGAGAAGCAGCCAGCAGATTTAGTATTGACCAAGTAAAAACTAGTAAGCGAGAAAATTGTCCTTGCGTAAACGCGCCCTAACTGCTTGCAGCGAGAATTCAAAATCCAGCACGGCGTTCTTTTCGAGGTTATCGAATCGTAAACAAACCATCGAATGCTGGCTTTCAGAAATCAATTCGCCGTCTTGTATACTGCAATAATAAAAATGTTTTCTTGTTGTGATAAATCGACGCTGTCATGCCGCATGCATCGTCCTTCGTGTCGCGAGGCACGAGGAGCAGATGTGCGTCCGCGTCATTGCCATGGTTACTAGGCTACGTACAGACAATTCGAGAGCCGCATGCTCCGACAAAGGCGAGAAGCAGCCGGCAGAATTAGTATTAGTCAAGTAAAAGCTAGTGAGCGAGAAGATTTACGTTGCATAAACACAACCTAACTGTAATCTTCAGAATTCGCTTAGTGATCTTCAGAAATAGGCCCAGTAACTGTGTTCGCCAGGAATATGCCTATTTTGTGTTTCTAGCAGTGCATCTTTAGTTTGCACATGAACAGAAGGTTCATGAAAGACCAAATTTCAAATATTGATTTGTTGAAGGTTTTCCAACGCCAACATTGCCACTGCAACTGCATAATTTGTTTTCTATCAAATTTACCATTTCAAAAAAGATCGTGGCTATTTCATGGCTGACGTCATTATTCTTACTGGCATCTTTCACCTTCAAATGCTGTTTTTTATTTTTTTATTTCGTACATTGTCCTTCTCAACATTCAATAAGTTTGACAGCGAGATGTGGTGCTTGTTCTTGTAGTTTGTTTTAATTTTAAAGTTTGAAACACGTGAAAAAAAAAGAAAAAGGAAAGAAAGTACGTTGACGCTACAATTATTTAAATCCTGGAGGAATGGCCAGAAGCAATTTGGTCAGAAAAATGGGGGAAAGAATGTCTCGTGACAGTCTGGTGGTGTTGCAGCAAAATTACAGCCTGGGCAAAAAAAAAGTATTCGCATGGGCATAAAAACTTGCTGGGGACAGCGAAATGGTAGGATATCAAACGGAAAATTAAAAAAAAAATGTGATAAAAAGAAGGCGAAAAAAAAAAGAAGTAACGCGAGCGAGAAAAAGATTGGAGGTAAAAGTCAGTTATCCGGAACCATGATAAAAAGGAAAAAAAAGGTTCAACAAAGATCTTGCGTTGCTTTTTTAAAAGTAAACCAAGAACACCAAAAAATCGACTGGTGCTGTTTTAAAGCTGCCGTACTGCAGAAATCTCAGGAAATAATCCCTAAAGGAAATCTCTTCCACCAAAACTATAAATTGCTGAGACGTGTTATTTAGGCGTATAATAGTCCAGTGCAATTAGTACTTTAGGTCGGATAAAATTCCCATAAAGATGAAACTTGGCAGATATGTCCAGAAATACCGCCCGAGTAACAAACTAAAAGTGCCCTAAAAGCTCATTGGAGCTTTCGCCGCCATTTTGAAAATACAGCCGCCTCCAGCTACAAAATTGTATATTTCTTAAATATCACACAAACTATCACTCCTACCGAAAATTTTATAGAGACGTAAATTAAAGATTACAAAAATATCCTTAAGAAAAGTCCTTATGATATTTTCGTTAAGATCAACCGTTTTTGTGCAATGCACTGGTTCACTGAAAACATTTGATGAATTTTCAGAAAAATGGCCGGCGCCGGCTACCATATTGTCTATCTACATCGTCAAAAACGTATGAGGTCCGTGCGTGCGTGTTTGTACCTCTACTCCTCTTGAACCAAGGCACCTACAAAGATAGGAGTAGGACCAAAGGATAGATAATTAAATTACACTTCGGTTAGGCCTATTTTCATTGCTGTAACTTGATATTATGACCCACAAATACGCGTAAAAACCTGCAAAACTAATGTCCACGTTTTTTTAACCCTCATGATGGTGGTTCATGACGTCATTGTTTGTTCATGCAAAGTTATTATGCCTGAACAAACCTTTCCTGATAAAACTATGACGTCATGAGTGGCGTCAAGCAGGCGAGCTGAAGAATATGATGGACGAATTGTGCGCAATAATTGTAGTTAGTTTACGTCGAAAACATCGATTTTGTAATGCTCTTGTCATCAAAGAAATTGCATGAAGCATGGATCGACGCCAATGGAGTGAGCGAAGCAAACGAGATGGCTAGTTTTCTTAAATATCGCACAAACTATCACTCCTACCGAAAACTTTATAGAGACCTAAATTAAAGATAACAAAAATCTCTGCAAGATAGGTCCTAATGATGTTTTCGTTAAGACCAACCGGTATTTTTGCAATCTACGGTAAAGTCGATGCACAGTACTGCACAGTGCTGATGACGTCATGTTTTTTTCCCAACCTTAGATCATAACTACATTTGGAATCTAGACCTCTATGTCTCTTGCAGTGAGGATATCCAGTTGGGATTTAAACTAACCATAGATTAACTTAACCTAATGAAAGGTTGGGAGACTGCTAATTGCTTAATTTTGATAAGGTGTTTTTAAGGACTTTCAATAATTATTGACAGGTGCAGTAGGTTCACAGTATTTTCATGCAAACGGGAAATCACAGCAACAAGAAGAAGAAGAACAACAAGAACAACAACAACAACAAGAAATGACCATGCTGTGGACGCCGAACGGTTTGAGTGGTGTCATTAAAACTTGTAATGCAGTGAAATAGTCACGACACGACCCCAAATACTAAATTTCGTCGGTCTATGTCAATTCTGGGTGAAACGGTAGGAGTTCAAAGTTTGACGTTTAACATGGAAGTGCATGCTGAGGCTTATATAAGGATCGCTACCGCGGTCCATGATGTAGGACAATGTTGACCAATATCCATTGTTGTTGCCGAGAATCTTTTTTTCTTTTTTTTTTCGGAAAGTCCGTCTTCAATGGACTGGTGGCAATAGTAAACGAGGAGCAAGTCATGCTGTAAGTAACAATCTGCCCCAAAACAAAACTTGTTGAGGATTCCCGCCAAGCTTTTCGGCCGTGTGAAGTCGTGATATTAAAAAACGCTAAGCTCTTTCGCCAAGCTAATCCCACCGAGTAATAATTCGAAGGTTAAATGAAATATATGAAAATTGCTTAGTGCGCAATTTCCAATTATTTCATTTAACGTTTGAAGTCTTACTCAGTGGGATTAGCTTGGCGAAAGAGCTTGGCGTTTGATATCACGACTTCACACGGCCGAAAAGCTTGGTGGGAATTCTTAACAAGTTTTGTTTTGGGGTAGATATCAGAAATTTTGGGTCCAAATTGCTGAAATCCATTTTTTTCTTAGTAATTCTGAAATGGAAACACCAAACTAGTTTTTTTGGTCGAATTGTTTTTTTAATTTTTTTGGCTTTCGTTAGATTTTGAGGGCGGCAATCACCTTTTTTCATATGATTACCATTTCTTATTACTACTGCAAACTCAAGGATTTATTTGATGTTCAGTTTAGCATTGTTGCAAAAAAAATAATGTTTAAAACAATGTAAAACAATCAATTTGGTCGTTTGGAGCTCCCTATCCATCGCATGGAAGAATTTATTTTCGTGGTACAAAAAAAGCGTTAGCTAGTAGCAAGTAACTAGTAACTAGTTAGGCAAAAATCAACGTTATTCACGTCGTTTTTTCAACAAGAAAACGGTAAGCTGTGTCCCTAATAGTGAGTTTTATGTTGTCAGACGACCAAGGTCTCCCGATCAAACAAGTTTCAGCCTTTTCTATCGCATAGTTATTTATCCTCACATGCCTGAAAACAGCCAAACTGCCTTTGCAGTAAAGACGCAACGTGTCCAGTGGTCGCCATGCTCATATATATATTTTATCTGGATGTTATCGTTTTATCTTGGCGGGCAACTCACTAGCGTGTGTTTTGATCAGTAAACGAACGCAACTTTGCGCAATATTATTTTATCTGTTTTAAATTGGGAGAACTTCTATCGAGTTAGTTGGCTCAGTGGTTAAGTCTTTAGTCTTCTGATCTCAATGTCGTAAGTTAGGATTCCGTTCAAACCAAGTAAAATAGATATTATAGGTAGGTGACATTAGATCTCACAAAGCAGGTAACATAAGCTGTCGACTTGACCGTTATTCGCTGTAAACTGTACGATATACAACTATGCTGTTTTTTTTTCTCAAACTAGAGAAAGTAATTCAGTATTTCATTTCTCAATTTATAGAGAGAAAATAAGATAGCCTTTGATATACCCTGCGTCTCGAAGATTGGGGAGATGCCAATGGCCCCTTGGCTTGTCCCAAGTGGCATTTTCATTTTTTCTCTGGCGTCCCTCCCGAAAGGTTCCACTATACCAGCAAGGTATTTGCAGGAGTTCCGGCAGCTGTGTTATCAGTATGCTGGATATCAGCGGCTATTCACTGATGGGTCGATGTCAGAAGTTGGCGTGGCGTGTGTGCATAAGGGAGTGACTGTTTCCCATCGCCTTCCATCAGGCTATTCTGTTTTTTTCTGCAGAGCTTCTGGTACTTGGTCTGGCGGTGGAATGAATCCTTGACCTTCAGGGCACGTATTTCATCATCTTTAGTGATTCCAGGAGTGCCCGGGAGTCCTTGGCGAAATATAATTCTCGAAACCGTGATTTTCTGCTGGATCCCGGGACATGTAGGGATAGCTGGGAATAAGCACAATGATTCTGCAGTGAAAAGGCCCTTTCTGGTCTTCTCAAAAAGGATTTGTTTCCTCAGACACCTTTCCAACTATATGTTTGAAGTTGCACGCTTTTTGGCAAGTCTTATGGAACAGACAAGACAGCAACGGGCTTTTAAAGACACTGTCGAGAAATGGCACTTGGCTTGTAGCCGCAGTCGGCGTGAAGAGGTGGCGTTGGCCCGTTTACGCATTGGTCACACCCGACTTACTCACTGTTTCCTTTTGAGGGGGGTTGTCCCTCCTGAATGTCATTGGTGTCGACGGCCACTTGCAGTCCGACACTTGCTTGTTGATTGTCACCAACTTGATGGTGTTCGTCGCCGTTTCCATCTTCCGCGAGACATTGCGCGTCAATTATGCAATAAGTCTGTCCTCCTGTTCAAAATTTGTCAACTTTTGCAGGAGGTACAGATTTATGATAAGATCTAGATTCAGGGTTTGTTTAATATCTCTGTAATGTGTGGTGCAGTGGCAATCCTGACCGCTGCACTGTGACTGAGGTTGGCGCTAATGACCTAGTTGTCGACGCGCCATTAAGCCTCAATCCCCCCCTCCCCCCAAAGAAAATAAACTAAATTAAAGATCGTGACTGTCTGAATTTTGGACTCAAAACGAATATTAAACGAGATAAATAAATATAAACTTAGAGAAAAAATTCGAGAGAAACACAGCTGCGGTCCCCGTCTTCGCATCCGGGATGGAAGTTTAATCAGTTTCTGGCATTAGGAATACACCAATATACTATAATGTTGCTGTAGTGCTTATACAACGTGAAACCGTACTGTGCCAGTGCAACGTTTTTGACCGATTTTAGTTTAGTTTATCGTTCGTCTATAAACATAAGCATTTGTAAAAACACATACTTTATAGAGATGAGTCATTTCGATAACCGAATCGCGGTTTTCGGTTTTCATAAAAACTGACTGTTCTTTAAAAAATAACGGTTTTGTCGGTTTTTGGAAGACTCAAGTTGGATTAACACGCACCTCAGTTCCTGAGTTCCTATAGTTAACATCTCTACCGGTCGGTCATCAAATAGATGCGCACGGTTCATCGTACTGGGATTCCAAATGGCTGCGCACGGTTTATCGCTCTGGTTATCAACTGAAAACGAAATAACAGCATCAAAATAAAGTGAAGTTTTGATTTTTTTTCTCAGTAAAGTTACGAAGCTTTATTTACCGTTTTTTTGTTTTTTTGTTTTTGCAAAATGCATTGCACAAAGTTACTGTGCTTATTGAAGTTAGTGTTTTAGTGACCCCGTATAACTTGAAATTTCTGTATAGTATATTATAAAGAAGTTGACATTTAATATAGGCCTAATTGTTTTTCGTTTACTAAATGCTGAGCAATCATTTTTAAGGTAGGAAACAATATTTGAGGTATGAAACAACGTTTAAGGTAGGAAACGTGTTTAAGGTTTCAAAAAAAAAAAAAACCGAAACCTTACCGAAATCGACCGAGGTTCTAGCATAAACTGAAAGCCGAACCGAAACTTGAAAACCCAAAACCGACCCATCTCTGTTACTTTACACGGGTTTCTTCCTTAAACATGTGCTTTATCAATCTTGCTGGGAATGTCTATCAACACCATATGAGCAGTAACAAGAAATTACCTGAGCAAATCGAGATAACACCGAATAGCGCATGGTTGTTGGACCTAACCATATAGTCCTATATCCGTCTTTCGACATAGCTAAACAATACATAAATTTCACCGTTTTTTAAAATTTTTTATTAATTTTGGACTGTTGCCGAAGGTGTATAAAGTCCTTGTGAGGCTTCACATTTGGTGCTAATTTTAAAATCAAGCTAAAAAAATATACACACATAAAAATTAAGCAATACAGAATTGGAATAAATATAATCAATTAAGGACATAAAAAACAATAAATATAAATAAACTTAGTTGTCAAATCAGCCACTCTTTCATTTTTTGTTTGACGAGGTGCAGTTAAATTGAGCAATTTTGATGGACTTTAATTGAAAATTGTTGGACTATAATATGCCTTTATTTTTTTGAGCCATAATTATAAAATCGGTGGAATCGTGAACCTTATTGTTTTACCATCAAGTTTCTAAAAAGGATCGGCTTTTGAAAGTAGTGACATAATTCAATCAAGGAAATGCCGCCAAGATTAATCCTAATAGCCAGCAAACTTGGCGCATTGCCATCTTCATATTTTTTTTTTAGCCAGGAGTTTTTATGGTTATCTACAAAATGTCAGAGCTATAGGATTATACAGTTCTAAATCCAACATGTTTCAGCAGTTTAAGAAAGTAGTCAGACATATACATTAAAGAGGGTACGCCAAGTTTACTGGCTAATCAAGGTTGGAAATAATCATGATTATTTTAAAATAATAGAGTTAATCAGTTAATCAGATTATTTTGATTATAATCAAGAATATTTTGATAATGATCAGATTTTAATAAGATGTAAGAGTACAACAATAATCGTGACACTGTTAAGTTGTTAGCATTTCCACAATTGTTTGCTTGCTACTTGCTACTGTCAAAATGTAGTACCTATAGATCTATTAAAGGCAGGTTGCCACTAAATTCGCATTGCAACATCTAGGCCTATCGAGTTCTCTCTCGCAGGAAGCAAAGGAATACACAACGCTAAACTTTTAAACGCTACAAACAAGCCGCATGACTCCTTAATTATTGAGTCAAAATTTGGTACGCCCTGCGAACTCGATAGGCCTAGATGCTGCAATGCTAATTTGGTGGCAACCGGCCTTTAAGTATGAAGAGCTTAAAATATAATTAGAAAGTGTAAATTTCAATATTAAAAAGCATGCTGTATAACTATTATTGCAGTAATATTTCTTACTAAAGTTAGTTTAGGTGTAGGTTTTGTGGATGTACCTTCGTTGCCAAGCAGCAAAACAGACAGGAGACTACTACGGGGAGATTGCAGCCGCCAAAGCAAAAGCGTCTCTTGGTAACTTACAAACCATTTTTTTTTTCAAAACACATCACTTGATGTGTGGGGCGTTGCATGTTATTATTATTATTTTTTGGCTGGTAGAAGAAGAACTAGATTTATCCATTTTTTCTTGGTTGTTCAAGTTCTGTTGTACTTGAACAGTTTTGTGTTAACCTGGTCGTTGATTACAATCGGGTGAATTTCAATTTTAAGCTAAGATATTATAATCTTGACTAGCATCGTACCCGGCTTCGCCCGGGGATTTGTTTGACCCGTGGTTGTTTCCCAGTATTTGGTCGGTGCTGCCTGATCGTTCACTGCAACAATCAATCTTTCTTTGTGTAACACTCCCCCTTTCCGTCAATCCTCTCTATCCGCAATGCAATATCGTAATAAAGTAGTGGCTGTAACATAAGCACTGCCCCACGAACGGGCATTACCCGTTCAGGCCCCTCCCCACTCCCAGTAGCGTGCGAAAAATAACTGTCCTTTGTACATGACGTTATTTAAGACATGCCTTTGCGATGACTGCGCAGAGCAAATTGTTAGTCGAGGCAACAAAGTGCCAATTTCAACTTCTTTTCAGGGCAACAACGTCTCAGTTTCAACTTCAAGCCAAATAATTGATACACTCGCACGGTTTCATTGTTCCCCTTCCGGGGGTCGTTGCGGTTGCTTCATTTCTGCTATGAGACTTTGGTTTATAATGTAAGATTGTAATCGACGATTACCTTGATTATAATCGTAACAACCTTCTCGCTAATAGGATTAACCTTGGCCGCCTTCCCCTGGTTGAATGATATTGCTAGTTTCAAAGGTCGACCCTTTTTGGAAACTTGTCAGCTTCTCTTATACCATGCAGTTTTGGTTTTGGGTGGCTTGTTGTTACCCTTAACAGCTACGAATACTATAGGTTCAGAAAAGCGGCTTAATTTGGTGTTTTTCCTTTGTGTATCTTTAAAAGCAGTGCACTTGCTTGAAGATATAATTTATGCCATTTTCCTACCTTGAATTTCTCGATTGTTTCGATCTGCCAGTCTCTGCACCGAGACCATTGTGCAGTGTATATTTTGTTATAACTGCAGCAAGTCAGCGCTCTTTCGCGTTTTATCTCTGACGTTGTTCGTTCGTATAAAGGATGAAATTACAATTTCGTCCCTTTACCGTGTTAACTCTGCATCTGGTTTTCTAATTGCCTTTCCGCTATTAAGCTTAAGAAGGGATTAGCGGAGACGAAAGCAGTAGGTAGTGGCCCTAATATGAGCTGTAGCTGAGCAATTCCGTTTTTATCTTAGCGCATCCTGATTTGATAATTACCGCAGGGGAAATTGTAGGTAAGCATGCGCAAACCATGGCCAAGTTAACAAACACCAAATTGAGTTGCGCTCGTCTCTGGTGACCACCACGTCCGCTGCTTTCCGCGTGCCGTGTGCGCCATTTCGTTTTTATCGGACCTCATCTGGTTTTCCTCATTACCTTTTCCGGAAGTCGTTAGTGCGCATGAGCCCACGACGTGGCCGCGGGTCTTTGGCAGCCATGTTTTCGCGCACGTAATCACTCGTGAAACAGCAGAAACGTAACCTTAGGCTGGAAAAGCGCTAATGTTCGGAGAGGGCGGTAAAATCTACGCCCTGGTTCTCAATCATCGTGTAAAACGGAAAGGAGAAACTGTAATTGGCAAGATGGAATTGGCTTCCAAGCGCCAAATGACAGTTGAATTTTTCGCCCTTCCCCAAAATGAGATGTAATGTCACAGAAAAATGAAAGAATAACAACCGCCGGGGTGATCCGCCATCTAAAAAGAGGTCTTTTTTTTTTCACTTTTTCGCGCCAGCTTCGAAGTATTTTCAATTTTTTTCCTCACCTTTTTCGTTTCCATTTCCTTTTCTTTGTTAGCTTAGAAATTGAATTGATAAAGATGTTGGATTAAAACTCCCGTTTTATGCAAACTCCCCATTTCTGTATAGGCTGGTCACTCATTTTTAGGCCTGTGTTTCTTTACTTTATGTATTAAGTTCGAAATACAGGCTTTCGACTATTAAGCAACTTTTCGTTTGACTTCTCTAACGAGTATTTTATTTCTTCGTCATTGGTTCTAGATAATTTACAAATTAAAAAAAATCAGTTGCACTTGGTTTCATTATGGTATCAATTTAGAGATTCTTTTCTTTCGGTTTATTTTTATTTCCTCTTCCGGTTTTAGTTCGTGTCGTGTTTCGTGCCTTTTAAAGCAGTAAACAATCTGAATACGTGCACACTGCAATTTTTTTTATCCCTTTTGACAACCTTAAAAAAAAAATTCCCAAATAATATCTGACGCAGTTTAGAACGAATTGTCACTTTTAGGCTCGTTTTTCAGCCACCAGGGCCACTAATCGTCGGTGGTCTAAATTCGTGTGCAACTGTCATCATGTGTAAGTTTTGACTATACTTTTTTTCTTTTGTTTGGGACAGAAATTCAGTTTTGGTTACTGCTTCCAAATATACTTAATCAAATCTACTTTTTTTTGTTTTCACTGTGTGAAAGGCACACGATAATTCTTGTATCACGCTGGTTGTAACAAACCACGATCTGCTTGGCCTGTTTCATACGTTGCTGGATGGGGGCGCTGTTTCTCCGTCGTGGGTGCAGGCCATTTTAGTCCCGGTCCGCAAAGCCAAGACAGATCGCTCAAACGTAGTTAATTACTGACCGATTGCGTTCCTTTCATGTCTTCGCAAGGTATATGAGAGGATGCTGGTGAGAAGGTTAAAGCCCAAACCAGACTGGCTGCTCGCGGCTGCACGCCGACGCACTATGGTGTAAAAAAGACTGCTATATCCGTCCTTAACGCAACAGCAACCACACGATTGCTGCAATTTTGACCTTGTAGGTACGTAGTCACGCATAGCTTCGCACGAAATTTTCTTCTGTCTGGAGAGGCCTTAAGCCCTAACCAGACTGGCTGCTCGCGGCTGCACGGAGTCGCAGTATGGTGTAAAAAAGACTTCAATATTGGTCCTTAACGCAACACCAACGATACGATTGCAGAAATTTTGACCTTGTAGGTACGCAGTCACGCATGGCTTCGCACGAAATTTTCTTCTGTCTGGAGAGGCCTTTAGAGTGGCATCTGGAGTATTTTGGGTGTCTGTCTCCGATACAATTTGGGTATAGGCGGCACTGGAATGCCCAGGACGCTATTTTATATCTCCTTTTCGGGATTAATAAGGCCTGGGCGCATGAGCAAGTTACTGTGGCTGCTTCCTAGACACCTTGCTCCATCATTATTATTAAGCGGTATACTGCTTCGAATCGCAACTTTGGAGTTTCCAACAATTTTGTATTCTAAAACTAACACAGTGTTTCAAGGGTTCAACGAGTGTTAGGGAAAACTAACATTATCTTCTTTAACAATTGTATCTCATCATTGGCATTCTTCCTCGTTTCCCTTCAGCAAACATAGGAGAAGAAAGTGTTGGGATGGAAAGAAACTTTAACGCGAACACGTCGGTACCCTTTCCGATCAAAGGAGCACGCGGCGGAAGTAGATTCATAGCAATGCGCCTGCGCTGTGATGTGTTCATTAATAGCAACAGGCGCACACCGCATGAGCGCTTCATCTGTACACGAATAGTGGATGTGAATGGACAATTGTGAGCGCATTTTCCGCAATAAACTTCGGCGTTAATATAGAACGCTGCACAAGTTACGTCGTTCAAATTAGCACAGGGCGATGCTTCAATTCCTTCTGTAAACGTCCGTTCAGGTAACGTGTCAAACCATACAATCAATGATTTTTCTTTATTGGTTTAAAAAATGTTTGTTGGCTTTTACATACGGAGAACGAATTAGTTGCACTGCTATGATGTTACTGTTTACAGCATCGTTTTCGAATAGTTTACATATAGAGCCAGCATCATTGTAAATACATGTGGCAACAAAATGAAAAGTTAGACAGCAATTCTAGCGAAAAAACACCATTCAGTTACTTACCGCGAATTAATACTTACATAGCTAAAAGTGATTGGCGAACTCGGCCAAAACAAGCGACGAACCAGTATGGCGGAACTCACTTCCCGTTAACGAGCCGGGTTGCCGTGGAAACGGAATAGAGTGCGTTGATATGAGCAGACAGGCAGTTTCTTTTCCATCCCAACACTTTCTTCTCCTATGCAGCAGACAAAAGAAATAAGATATTGCACCATCATATACCAGAGCCGACTAGTTAGTGTGGTTTGAAGAAGACCATTCCACGAGATTTCTGTACTATCCATATATAAGGTCGCTATGCTGAAGTTTGCTGTCGTGTTGTATTTATCACCAGGCAGAATGACTTAGTCCACATGTGCAATAAGTGGCAAGCTATAAAACGCACTGCAGCTTGGCCCTCGGCTTGACGCAATCGCCGAAAAGAGGGGGTGTTGGGCCGTTTACGTATTGGCCATACCAACCTAACACATTGTTTCTTTTTGAGGGGGGGGGAGAGGGGAGACGGTTGTCATTTCCCTCCTGAATGTCATAAGGGTCGCCTACTTAGGGCTCGTTTACACGACGACAGTTTTCGCGCTCACTAGCTTTTACTTGATCAATACTAAATCTGATGGCTGCTTCTCGCCTTTGCCGGAGTATGAGGCTTTCGAGTTGTCTATGCGTATTAGTAACCATGGCAACGAGGCAGACGCAAATCTTCTCCTCGTGCCTCGTGGCACGGCGTACGATGCTTGAAACATTTGAGCGTCGATATATGACAACAAGAAAACAATTATTACTGCTGGACAAGACGACGGACTGTTTTTTGTATGCCGGCATGCAATGGTTTGTCTTCGATTCGATAGTCACGAAATGGACGCCATGTTGAATTTTGAATTCTCGCTGCGAGAAGCTATTTATTCTACCGACGTTTGAGCACCAGGGTCCCCACCACGGGGGGGGGGGGGGGTTGGGGGACCCACTGTACCCAGGCCCAGTCACTCAAGGGGCCCGCACGGCCCCCCCAAATTTTTTTTCGCAATTGTGAGTTTTGATGACTATGAGTAATGTAGTCGATGTGTGCGTATTATGAATGTTTTTTTTTTATACTCCCAACAAACAACTACAATCCAACGACAACGAGCATGGAGCCGATGCACTGTAGTGCAAGCCTGTCAGCTTGTCAGGCAGACAAGTCTTCAAACGTAAGCAGCCCGAATTAATGAATGAACCAATCCATTAAGCAAAATAGTGGCCGACGAATGAATATTTAAAGATTTCAGTCGGGAGAAGGAGGCCCGCTGTTGTAGTTAGTCCCAGGCCCCTTACTTTTATGTGGGGACCCTGTTGAGCACTACTAGAAGCTGCTCTTTGAGGGAGAATAGCAAATTTTGGAAATAGCGTGAAATGACAACAATCTTGTAGCAATGTTTGAAATTACTGTAGCACTTTGTTCTTTGTCCATGGAACGTACTGTTGTTGCTTGGTTCGTAATTTTTCCCATAAACTAATCAGAGACGTAGAGGTTTGGGTTAGGGGGACCAATACCTAGCTTCGGTTGCATAGCGAGCTCTTGCCGCAAAGGCCTGCCTCCCCATTGACGTCATCCATCGTAGTTCTCGTCCTCCATCTTAGTTCTCACAGGCGCTTCCCATACCCGATGGTGGTTCCTTCCACTTAACATCTGCCGCTTGGGCCTTCAAAAAGCTGTATAGCTTACTGGCCGACAACGTCTATTTTATTCTACTGGTATGAGAATCGTGCCTAATACGGAACAGGCATTGTGAGTTTGCAATCAAATATAAATGTATACAGACGAGTATGAGGTTCAGCACAGGTCGTTTTTATTACAACTTTTTTTTTAAACTTACACGGCAACAGGGGGGGGGGATTGAGGCTTAATGGCGCGTCGACAACTTGGTCATTAGCGCCAACCTCAGTCACAGTGCAGTGGTCCGGGTTGCCACTGCACCACACATTACAGAGATGTTATTCAAACCCCTAATCTAAATCTTGTCATACATCTGTACCTCCTGCAAAAATTGAAAAACACCGGACAGGAGGACAGACTTATCGCCTAACTGACGCGCAATGTCATGCGGAAGATGGAACCGACGACGAACACCATCACGATGGCGACAATCAACAAGTAAGTGCCGGACCGTAAGTGGCCGTCGACACCAAGAACATTCAGGAGGGTCAACCCCCCGCAAAAGGAAACAGTGAGTAAGTCGGGTGTGACCAATTCGCAAACGGGCCAACACAACCTCCTCACGGCGACTGCGGCGACACGCCGAGTGCCACTCCTCGACAGTGCCTTTAATGGCCCGTAACTTATTACCGTCCTGTCTGTCCCACACGGCAACAGCCACACACACACATATTATATATATATATATGTATAATGTATAATTATGTATATATATGTATATGTATGCATATATGTATATTAACACTGGCGATAGCCAGTGTTAGTAAGGGTCGACCTAGGACCTCTGTGTTAAACTCTCAACTTTGAGAGCTTATAACTCCGTCAAAAGTAAACATATTTAAACCAAATTTGGAATCTAGCCTTGACTAGTAAAGGCCTGTCTGCAGTCCAAAAATTGTGAAATTCGGTCCAGCCAAACCCGAGATGCAGACAAGGGCCAAATAGACAACTTCTTGTTCAGCTTCTTGTTGTTGTTGTTGTTGTTCTGGGGATACTTTCGTCTGTCCTCTCTACAGGTCAAACCATTTGTCCTATAAAGCTGGTTCTTAGCTCATTTTACAGGTATTGCTCTGTAGATGTGCCCTTTCCATAAGGTATTTTCTAATTGGTCCAGTTGTTTAGGGGTTATGGAGCTCTAAACGACCAGTTTGATTGTTTTACATTGTTTTAAACATTGTTATTATGCAACAATGCCAATTAGCAAAAGCCAGCTGCAAGACGTAGACTGTAGATTAAAAAAATTGTTTTTATTATTAACACTGGTAATAGCCAGTGTTAGTAAGGGTCAACCTAGGGTCTCTGTGTTAAACTATCAACTTTGACCGTCAACTGCACTGTTTTACAGTTTAGCTGCAATTCTAAAAGTAACACGAATTAATAAACAAAAACGGAACGTTAAATGTTTAGAGTAAGGGTCTAAAAGTCAAAACCTAGAAGGAACACGGACAAGCTTTGACAGTCAGGGTCTAGGTGTACAATTTTGTCAGTAGAGGCTGGTAAGCATTAGACCCTTACTACCCGGTGGTCAGCAATAAATATATTTTGGCAAAAAACTGTAAATCCTCCTATAAAGACCCATGTAATGATCCAGTTGTAGTATGGTATACGTTTCCTGTTTTGCGTTATGTTGAAAATTATTTTTCGATTTAGTAACAAGACAGCATATTCGCAGCAGGGAGCATTAATTTGGTTATCTTCTGCCACAAATCTACGAAATATAATAAAAAAATCTAAAGCAGCAAAAGATAAAATGCCGAATCGTCACAAGAAAATTGGGCTCTTAAATTTCCATGACAATATTGTAAGAACAAAGAAAACCTGCTACAACCGTTCAGACACACGGTCTATCCAATAGACTAGAACTAAGCTAACCACCGGGTAGTAAGGGTCTAATGCTTACCAGCCTCTACTGACAAAATTGTACACCTAGACCCTGACTGTCAAAGCTTGTCCGTGTTCCTTCTAGGTTTTGACTTTTAGACCCTTACTCTAAACATTTAACGTTCCGTTTTTGTTTATTAATATATATATATATATATATATATATAAATGATTGAAGTCCTCACTCCAGCAAAACTATAAAAAAAATAAAAATATCTTCGTTCCTATTCAATATTTTTGGACGAAATATGGCCAGAAAGTAGATATAGTATGGAAGGTAAATGTCTACCAAAAATTATGCAATTCTGTGCAAGAGTAAAAGTAGGGAGCCACACGAAAATTTGAAAACTGTTCTTTTTGTTGTTGTTGGGGTTATTGGTCTTGTGTGACACCGTTTTAGAAAAAAACTACTACACCTACCTAAAATCTGAAACATGATCTAAGTCAGAAATTTCCTAGGCCTGCCTTCTTCCTCAAAGAGGCGACTTTTTCAATTGGTCCAGCAATTCCGGAGTTTCGGCACCCTGAACGACCAGTTTGATTGTTTTACGTTGTTTAAACCACTGTAATTTGGGTACAATGCCAATTAGCAAACGCCAGGTCCATTCTTCTTGAACGTATTATGCCTTTGCTAAACGTGATATGTCTTTGTTGATGGGTAAAATGAAAGGAACCGTGTTTCAGCCAAACGCGTATAATTTTAAACCAAACAGAGCTACGTTGTTAGAAACGATAGAATGGCGTATTTACTTCATAGATGCAGGCTTTCAGAACGAAGGTGAATTGTTTCAAAGCGGGCAGCAACAATCACTGCATGCACGCTGGTTCAAACCTTTGCAGATGAACAAAAATTACTCCCAACGCCAACCTTTACGGACTTTGTTCACAATAAAAGAACACAATACTAAAACAAAGACCAGCAATTCACTGCTGCAGCCAGTGTCGTTGGCTGCAGCAGTTGAGTTACTGCTATTCGTTTCAGTATTATGTTCTTTTATTGTGAACTAGTCCGTAAATTAAGACTGAAAATTTAAATTGCTTGCTTTTATATGTTGTTGTGAGATTTCTGCCAGTCAGTGGGCATCTTGGAACCGTTTCTTCTGTAACTTTCGTTCTTGATTAAAGAAAAAATTCTTGGCAAATGCTCTCGCAGTAGTTGGTCTTGTGACGGTGTAAGAATTTCGCCTCTTTCTGGTCAATTCTGGATATTACCTCGAACCGTGCCATGAACGAAAGTTTTGTGGCAAGAAGGCTAATCTTTGCGTTTTTCCTTTTTTTCTATTTCTGTCAACTTAAGTAAGGCTAAAGGAAAGAAGGAAACTTACGTTTCGTCGGTATGGCGTGACCCAGATTCGAAATGGCAACCGAATCCGTCATAACTGTCATAACGCTTTTAACGATATGCCCACTCTTCCACTGGCAAAATAAATGTACGACGATTTGTGTACATTAATATAAGTATGGTTCAAAGTGAAGCCACTTCGGCCACCAAATAAGTAGCCACACTAACGTCCAACATTTTAGACGATGCTGACAATAGTAACAATGGTTATAACAATACTTTCGTACTTACGCGCCATCCCTCGCCGTTCCCGTTATACTTTCAGGCTCTAAACCAAAAAAAGTATGCAGTTCGTATCGTACTACAGCCATTCGTCAAATTTCATAGCTGGAAGCCTTCCCTCTATCTCGGTATCGATGAATAATCACCGTATGGGAATTAACATGGGGATGAGCGGACTAGATGAAACTAGTAAAACATTTGCAACGTTATTGAGGGTCAGATTTTGCATTGAAAGCCACTTAGTTGACATTCCTACACGAGTTAATATTTGTAATGTGAGTCATTGCTTTCTATTTTACCACAATTTAAACTTTTGTGTCGCATTATTATTTTTCCCCAAGTACCTGAAATGTGCCAAACTATGCTTCAGGCTATTAGACACTGACGATATGGCGTCGCGCCACAATGGCTTATGTCCTTGACAATTGAATTGATGTGATGTTTGTTGCCTAACTTGGCGTGACACACTAGCATGTATATAAATTACGTTTAAGTATACGATTACGTGGTACATTAAATAAAAGTCGAATTAACGTTCCTATGAACTGCTGCTGTAGAGCAGCTAATTTTATATCTATATTGCGTAAGAATTTGCAGAGAATTGCATTCAGTGGTGATGAATGTCTGTCCCCAGAGAAACTGATAATATCTGGTTCGAAGTGAAGTTGCAAATTGGAGCTTCAAGAATCAATGCACGACTTTACTACTTCGCCGTGTAGAATGCCTAAATGTTATATTTGAATTTTCCATATTGTAGTGTGCTGCTTATTTAAAGGCACGTGCGGCCCTGTTGGCTTTCGTGTATGACTCAGTTTCGTGACATTAGTTCAAACGTGTGTAAATGTTGCCAACACAGTCATTTTCTTGTTTTTTTCTTCCGTGCGAGATGATTTTGCGACATTAACTCTAACCTGTGTAAATGTTGCAAACTCTAGTCTCAACGGATCACACGACACACCGGAAGGATTTATGTCCCTTTAAACTGTGACATTAAAAATTCAAATAGAACAGGGTGCCCCAAAAAGATGAACTTAATGGAATGAGACAATGGCAGACTTTCATTTTCTGTTGTTTTTTTTCTTTTCGTTTCTGAAAAATGTGTTAGAAATCTGTCACATTTTTATACTGAATTACATCAAGGCATTACAGTACAGTATCATTCAATTCGCAGTCAGTATACTGAAAAGAACACAACCCGTGCCTAAAATTCAATTTCTTAGATCTAAAAGATAAACAGATTTGCTGACTGCGCCATGATCTCACGGACAGTATTTTTTAGCAATCTTCATACTACAAACGAATGATTTATTTTTTTAAATATTTTATTGGCTTTTTTTACGTGTTTGTACACCCACTCCTCCAGAATAAGACCACTACGAAGGTGACAGCAGCGCCAAATGAAAAATAATCAAATTACGCTTCTTATGGGCATATTTTCATCAAATAGGCGAAAACCCATTCTGAAAACTCTTTATGACGTCAGAGTTTGGTCAAAATATACTGTTAAGGCAAATTAATCAAAAAGTAACTTGGTGCGAAAATAAAGTAAGAATTCTCATCCAAAACGACGACATATTTTGCATGACACGTGGCAGACATACAGGTCTCAAAACTGGTGGGCTTCAACTGGTTGCACGAACGGGCAAAGTAAACGTGAAGGTTTTAAAAATAAATGAAAAAAATCATACATTCGCGTTTCCTAAGCACGGAGGTGCGTGGATTGAGCCAGCAAAGCAAGTGATTTCCGTGTATATAGTATACTTCTCAACGCAAAACCAACCATTTACTGTATGTTAACTGCAGACATTCTTAGGTATACGTGGTTAACGTATTGTGAGTAATAACTGCAGTTAGCTTGCATCCTGGTAATGGGTAGATAGATTTGGTGTTGCTGTGGGGATCAAGGACAGTGTTCCGCTCGCCAAGTTCTAGCGTCACACTTCGCTGTAAGAAAGTCATTGTTTAATTCCAGCATTCTTGCGTGGCGGCCGCTGGCTTTGATTCTTTAACACAAACAAGAGCTGAGCGTATTTCACGATGGTGAGGATAAATGCCTATGCGCCGAAACAGCTTGGAAATTGTTGAAAATGGACAGTCTTTATGACCCGTTATCCCACCGATTATTACTTCAGACCAGGGTAGAAGAATGTATAGGTAGTGCCACTCCTTCTCTTTCAATTGTAAACATTTGGGACGAAAGAAGTACCTGCTTTCAGCGATTTACCACCAGAGGGCACTGTCGTCAAGTAATGGAAGCGCAAAGCATCATGGGGATCAAAACTATTTAGCGCCACTGAAACAAATTGATCACGATAAGAATACAAAATTAATCGTTTAAAATATTCCTTAATTCAGATTAGTATGTTATAAAATAATTTTAAGAAAGATCAGAACTGCAGGCTGATCGTTTTACTTTTTTAATCCAACATTCAATTTTAAAAAGAGTTGTCGTTACGAGTGGAGCTAAGTTTAACGCATGGTTTTGTGTTCCGAGAACGCCCGACAAGCGTGATCATCGCCTGTTCAGGCTGGAGCATCATCCGCGGTTTATGTTTATTGTGACCATCTATATACAGTTTGAATCGAACACAGAATAAGTTCTTCTACTTCGGATGATGTAATGCTCACGCACGAGTATTTCGTCTGTTTCCGCAGGTATTGTCGCCATTACAATGGTTACCATGGCAACGAC
This sequence comes from Lithobius niger, assembly GCA_023313725.1. Classification (NCBI taxonomy): domain Eukaryota; kingdom Metazoa; phylum Arthropoda; class Chilopoda; order Lithobiomorpha; family Lithobiidae; genus Lithobius; species Lithobius niger. The sequence goes on along the minus strand of JAHWFP010158156.1, from coordinate 83,755 downwards.
ACCGCCATTGTTTATTTCAAGTTTCGGCTCCTACGAGAACCAGACAAGTGCTGCCTTCTGGTGCCGTTGATGGAAGCAGATGTTATTTTATAACACGTTTTCAGAAAGGCGTCACTACCTACTAATCTACCCTGCTTCTGACATTAAATAAAAAACTTGATGATCGCTACTGGTTGTAGCAATGGTCAGATTTTTCATTTAACCTTAGAGCTAATAGTCGGTGTGATTAGCTTGGCAACTAGTATAGCAACTTGGTGGCAGCCATTTTTGTTTTGATATCATTACTTTGATTGGCTAAAACTCGGCAGGTTCTTTCACCCTTGTGGGTTTTGTTTCAGATTGTTTCAGCGACGTGAACGAAGGTGGGATGTACATTTGTAGTAAAATGTGGGGCTTCTGTTGCCAATTCGGCGAATTTATTTACTAACGTATGTGGGCCTGTTCCCGTCATACGTTAGCCTTAATACTGCCCAACACTACTCGCTCCTACTGAGAACTCTTTATGAACTCCTGATGCGATACAATGTAACATATGTGGAAACAAAGGTATTTTTAGACTTCCGTGCTAAAGGCAAGAACCTATCACCTTTAATGCGATGTGTGATTCTTCAGAACTTCCCAACAACCCATGGCTTGAAATTTTCAGAGGGGAGTGCTATTTTTAAAAATAAAAAAAAAAGTACTCCTGGGAAACTCTTCGAAGCTTTTCAGCAGTTCAAGTGAAATTTACAATTTAAGTTCAGTACGATATTTCTTAGATGCAGTCACGGTAAAAAAAAAGTGAACTGACCAACTTTTTTGGTGTTGGGTGCCCGTTGTAGGTAATACTCTCGCTGAACTCTACTTGCTTCACTTCGTAAGGGCGCGTTTTTCTCAACGACTCGCCTTTGCACTCTCGGAGCTAGAATTTAATCGCGATGGCAAAGGTGTCGTTGCCATGGGAACACCGCTTCCTGGATTAGCTCAATCCGACATCGTTTGAGCAAATGCTTGCAGTCTTATAATTCGTGACAGTAAGACGAAGAATTCCTTCTGACGAAACAATTATTGACTCGCTTCGTTGCGAGCTGGCAGAGCTAAAACCGCCGCCATGTTGGAATTTAAGATAATTTCTAGCTTCTAGCTGCGAAAATGCAAAGGCGAGTCGTTACGTAAACGTTCCCTAACTCGATGCTTTCGAATCTTGACTCATCTAAAATCTCAATTTGGGTAAATCAAGAGAAATAAAAATGCAGTGAGAGGAGGCTGTTTGTTGCGCATTTTGTGTAGAAATGTTTAGTACGGATGACGATTCAGTGAAAGTGTCATCAGCTGCTCCCATTGTGTATATCTGTTTCTTTTATTGCTTTAATTAGTAAAAACTTGGGAACAATCAGTGATAATCAAGCGTTACTGGGTTTTGAATATCTGACTAACAGCAAGGTACAGAGTTCCCACAATATTTCTTGAGAAAACATTGAAAAAAGTGATTCCTAGGCTATACTGGTCCATAACTAGGAACCTACCACTGATTTGAAGAAGGTGAAGGAAACATTCATGGAAGAAACATCCATCCACATTGAAGAAACACGAACAATACTGACTACTTAATCCGTTTCTATTCAAGGTGGTAATAGTATTAGGATAGGATAGGACTTACTTACTGCCTTTAAAAAGGAAAATTGGGAACGAGCCATCAGCGAAAATAATTTTTTTTCAAACGTGTTATTTCCAATTTTTCTTTACATTATTTGAAGCAATTTATGTACATTTACTTAATGCCTTATTGACTTCAGGATAACTCCTGAATAATCCGTTACCATTTTTCATGGACTTAAAAGTCTTGGTTTGAGCCACTGGTTTAATCAGAAGAATCTTCAGCTCAAAGCTTGTCTGTTTACCTATTTACGAAAAGAGATCATGTGAACTGAAGGATTCTTAGAAAGATTGTTACTAACTTAATCAACTTTCTAGAATTTATTGCTTAACTTGTCAGATTTTGTTTGTGTGTTTGAGTGTGGCTTAATTTGTCGTCCAGAATTATTGTTATCGAGCCAAACAATGGCCCTGGTCACGAGTCTTCCGTTTTCAATCAAGGAATTTCACTAACGAGAAGCACAGTTATGGAACCAAAATTGTGAATTGCCATGGATAACAACTGAGAGGCTCACAAAGCCGGATTCATTGTGCTCTTCGTTTGTTATTTTTTGTTATACTATATTGTGTTCTTCATTTGTTAAACTGTTGATATAGTTTTTGCTATGAAGTTTGTTGTTCTGAATTAAAATTGCAGAAGTAAGTCGGGATCTTTACACATGTTTTCCATTAAGAAAAATTATTTTTAGTGGACTTTGGTCCGTGTTACGTTCAGGTATAGCCTACAGATAACAATTTGAAAATTCATACAGAATCAACAAGAATATTGAAAAGAATGCAAAGGGATCTTTTAAAGATCCGGCGTGTTGCTAACATGTAATTACACACATGTCACTCCACCACCTCCCCGAGTTCCCATGCCTACGCCTGTGCCTTCTCATGTTTGCACTTACTTTAGGTTGAAATCGAAAAAGTCCATCACAGTGCTTATCCTATTTGACGGCCTCGCTGTGTTGTGGAATGGACCAGCAGGGATTTTCCCTAGCTTCGATCTTGTGTCCCCAGGCATTGCTGAGATCATAAATTCGTTCTAAGTTATTCGTTCTAGAGATTCGTTCTAGAGATTTCTTGATTTCTATTTTTCCCTCTCTGTGCGTGAGCTGCATCCCAATGACATTAGGATCATAGCTATAGAATTAAACATAGATGGACCTCGTGTAGGTACATTAATTACAGTTGTAGTAAGTTTAGACACACAAACATGCTAACGCGTAGCATTCTTTTAATTAAGTAGATTTTAGCACAAAATCCAAAATCCACACCATTACTTACTTGAATAAGTTTTGCCAATTTTATGGTTTTAGTTTTATGGATGAAACTGGCTTATACCATACTGACCTATTTTGTTTCTGCATCAGACTTTAATATAAAAGAAATGTACATTTATGTGATTTATATATTCTTACTTGCAACTCATTGCGACTCTTACTGTTTATTCTTCTCCATCTAATGGTTCTGTTTGTTTATTCTTTATCTTTAGACATGCGTCCCAAGATGCGGCATCATTACCGTGCCCACAAGCTATCCGTCTGGATGCGGCTCATTCCCGAGATCCACCGGGTTGGCGGCGGAACTTCCTCCATCCAACACCATCTGCTCGACAATCACGACGATCCCACCACCTTTGAAGGTCGGGTGCGGGCCTTGCCATTCCCATGGCCTACACATGCTCTTCAACCTGTAACCCCTAGTACGCCGCCTTTATCTCCAGGATCCAATTCAGCCGGACGTTCAAACAACACCAGTGACCATATTGCAGCAGCTGCTTGGCCAACACCACCGGGCGCAACACTTGGTGCGTTGCCCGCTGGTGGCGTCGGCTTGGGCGGGTTGCTAGGAGGACCCCTAGGCGCAAGAGAAGCCCCGAAGAACGGGTCGGATCCCTTACGCGTGGAGGCCGTCCAGCCAGGGAGCTATTCGACAGCCTTAAGCGTCACCATTGCTGTCGGCTGTTCTCTGCTCATCCTGAATGTCCTCATCTTCGCAGGCGTCTACTACCAGCGGGATAAGAACCGCCTCCAGGCTAAGCTTCAGGACAGAGCAACTTACCAGTCCAAGAAAGGCGATCTGGATGTCGATCCACCCAACATTCCTCATCATCACATTCCTCAATCGGGTCCTTCCCCAAAAAAACAACCCCCGCCCTGCACCCCTCCACCATCCCCCATCCAGAAAGCGAGGCACATGCAAGAATACGTCGATCCTCCCGTGGTGCCATCGATAGGGGTTTCCACCCTTCCCCGTAAGCCGGGTACTGAAAATGCACCCCCGGAATCCCAACCTCTCCTGCTCCAAAACGCCCCTGTCTGGCCACCACCTCGCAAGCCCAATACGCAAGAAGTAAGGGTATGATGACGTCACTGTTACTGCCTCGTTCTCGTGGTGGAAAACAGCCCCTCCTCAGCAGCAGCACTACTGTCGTGACTTCAGATACAGACGTTACGCTGGTGCTGCGACATCTTCAGGAATAATCACCATGTTATGTCGTCCTACAGGACCAGATCAGATTATCAAGTGCATCGCTCTGGATGGGAAGCTTAAGATGGAAGTGATTCAATCCCCTTTTGGATATATCGCCTGCCGGGGAGTCTACTAAAGTCATAGTTATGCAAGTACAGGCTTTCTGTTATTGTCAGCCAGTGTGATCGCCCGAAACTAGTGCATTTTGGGATCAGCCAATCGTCCGATTCCTACAGCTATGTTGATGTGCTACAGGATTACACTGCATTATACTGTGAACAAAGTGCGATAGCCCTACATGAATGGATTAATGCTGCCTGCTCAAATCGGAAATGCAAACCACGTTAGTTTCCACGAGTGAGCCACGGGGTGCGTTAGATAGCTAGTGTTTTAACCGTGGAAATTAATGTGTAACAACATGATAAACGAGCAAAGATTACGGGGTACATTTTTTTCGTGTGTGAATGTGCAAGTGGGAACACCCACTACGAAGATAAAAAGTGACTAGACAGAGCGAACATCTGGGATATTTGAACGTAGGCTCATTATAACGGTTTATCGTGCATTACTACCCGCTCCATACAGTGTTCGTTTATGTGTATCAGGGTTGAAAGTAGCCTCAAACCAAGTTTTGAAGTTTTTACTCAAGCTCATTCTGGACACAATAACGTAGGCCCTCCAAGACGAGGATAAACAGTTTACTGGGTGCTTCATAATAATATTAAACAGGAAAATATAAAGTCATTATAACTGATTTACATTGAAGATCTGTTGTGCAAAATGCAGTACTTACCACAGTTGCACACCCTTCACAACGTACCACCGCATCCCATATGTTTGGATGTTGAAGATATCAGGTCAAAGATAGACTCACACGCTCACATTCTTGCATTGTCAAATATTTGTTTCTTTTCTTTTTGTTGATTAATGCTGTTTAATATGTGAATGTTGTATATTCACTGCGTTACCAAAGCACTCCGATTTACAAATTATTGCGGCGTAGGAAATTTAAAATTTTGAAGAAATTTAGAAGTTTATATAGTGCGTGCTCTCTACAGTACCATTCATATTTGCAGTATCCACTAGGGAGTGGTACGAAAGTCACAATTCTGCTAAAAGATAGCTGTGGATAGTAAATAAAATGCATGAAAATACGTGCATCACTGATTATGCATCACTGATTATGGGACTAGAAGGATATAAGACCGAAGTAAGTCTAAGACCATGGAAGCAATTAATAGTGAATGCAAAAGGGTTGTACACTGTACAAGACCACCTTTTGTTTGTTAACACCCTGTGTAAAAAAAAAATGTGTTTTATGATCGAAATATGGCTTATTTTTATGAAGCTTCAGTATTACTTGGTTCCTAAATCGCTGTTGATTAAACACACATTCAATTATGAAAAGTGTTAACCTTTATTAGCTGCCGGCATCAATACAGTCGTAGATTCCGTCCTGGAGGTTCCAAATGCCAAAAGTTTGTTAAGGTTATGTGCATTTCCTCAATTGTAAGTTACATTTGCATACAAAAATCCAGCATGACACGGAGCTGAAATGGAGAGTTTGCCAATTTTTGAGTTTGGTAATATATACTAATATGATTTGCCAAATTCTCATTTCGATCAACACACTTGAAGGTTAAGAAATTAAGTTATTAAGGATTTCAGTAAAATTCTGACCAATTTCGAGTATTCCTCCTAATTTGGATGCCCCGCTAAACCACGGTGAAGTTTGCTGTTGAGAATAACTGTAAAGAAGCATGCTACGAATTGTTTGTGAAGGGAAATCTTGTAATTCAATTTTGTCAGTTCTAGTTTGCATATTGTAAACTTCGCGATTCAATTGAGGATAATATTCGGCAATTTTGTTTGATTAAGCTTCAGTTTGTTTAAGTGCGAACATTACTACTGTTTATGACTAATGAGTTATTGTGCATGTACACAAACCTCTCTTTCTCATTGTGAATTGATAAATCACCCTTCTGTTTTCACAAATAATCACATTTGTTCGTACGATTCAGATGACAAACATACATTGTGATACTAATTTCGGATACAGTTCTAATTACATGCCATCAGCGATATGACGTAGCTATAAAGCATTACCTGGCTACACAGTGTTTTCGCTTTAAAGATGTAGTTCATTACATAACCTAGTTTAATGCACATATTCGGCGTGCATCTACAATGATGTGTAGCTAATTAGCCAAACGTTTGAGTATCAACACGAAAGGATTGTAGTTTGTCAAGTTTGTTGTTCGGGCAGTTTGTGAATGACTTTCTGTGAAGCAACTATTTGGCTGCATTTAATTTTACGATATTCAAAGCACGGAACACAAATTGATTGTTTGGTTGAAACGGACATTCCGTAATGTAACTGGGTGTTCTCTTTAAGCTTCAGGAACGTAAAGTAAATGGCGTAATACTTTGAAACGGCAACTTTTATCATCCGCTGACTGGTATTTTGATCTCGGAAACATTTGCCCAAACTGTGCCCAGACTTTTACACTTTTCTAAGAATTCTTTAAAAATTTGGGGGGCATTTTTATGTTTACGGACAGATTCCTATGAAACAAGTGTTTGCTTACAACACGACAATACTGTATTGTGGTAACCATTTGCGACAACATGTCACTGATAGTTGCGAATTTCTTATAAGACTGAACATATCTACCATCAATGGAATAAGAAAAATTATATTCTCAATTTTTTTGTACATTACACTTTTTGAGGTAATTGTCTTTGAATGCAACCATATTTTCTTTTACACTATAATCAGGTTTAGAAAAAAGTAAATGTAAGCACGGAGTAAACAGGAAATGATTGTTAAAACGCATGAAACAGATATATAGTTACATTTTGGCAAGTTGTGCATCACAAAACCATTTCATAAGCCATTACACAGACATTGTAGCTTGAATCTTAAAGAGTGGCAAAGTGGCGACTGATATAAGTTTGTAAAAATTAAAATCGATCTATTAAAATTACAGTGAAGAGACTGCCCTACCACACGCCATAGCTGTTCATCAAACCAATATCGAAAGGTAGGCACGTGACAAGTACGCCATATTATGCATTGTGAAAGGCTCCATTTCCTACGTTGGACCAGCATTCTGAAAATACTGGCAGGATTTGGTTTGGTAACCAGTTAAGGCATGTGTCAGAAGCATCAAGTTGCTCAAATTTTTATTTCACACTCTTTTTTCACTGTCAAGCAGCTATATAGAGAGTTTTAACCTACTAAAACAATGTCGCCACTTTGAAGCTGACTGGTTTGGGTATGTTTATATGCTCAGAAGAATCAAACCTGTTATAGTTACCACTATTATTTAGGTTTTGTAAAGCGTAACTGGGTGTCCTGAGGTTTTCCTGTACTGCAAAATACACACTGCGAACAGGGTTCATGACCAGTTGGTAAATATTATGGAAAAACATACATTCCATAAAAGGTATCCCTTAAACCTTGTACTATCTGGTACCTAATTGTGCACACATGATCCTATGGTATTTTTCTCTTAATAAGTTTCAATTTATGGTTTCTGGCTGTGGTTACACAGAAACAGCCCTTGGTATTTTGTTTTATTTCAATATGTGATGCTGTTTGAAAAATCTGCTTTTTTTGTGGTGCATCAGAATTGAATCTTACAGAACCATGTTCAGGTTGATTAAACAGATCCGGTAACATGTTATCGAATGTCAGAACATTTTACAAGCATGAAGTCGGAAGATCAGTTTACAACTCCAAAACATTTCGTGTGTCAATAATGTAACGAATCAGCTAATGAAAAGAGTTTTTACAACGTTGTACGGAAATCAATCTACATGCTAAATCTGGAGTTAGACAACCTAGACTGATACATTACTTTTTTTTTTTTTGCAAATGGACTTGCGTTCATTGGCCAGTACTGTTCATTTACAACCCTTCGTGTTCACTATTGAATAATCGCATCGACATCCATCGGGTACGATTTTTCTTACTTCAGAAAAAGAAAAAAATTTTAAATTTTACTTCCCACACTGAATTTCCTACGCCAAAATATAATAGATGTAGCCTACGATTCAACTGAAAGGTAGTCACAAAGAGCACATTTTAAGTTAGACATTTTTAAGAATTAGTGTGAACAAGAATTGTGTACAAAGTATCCGTAAAAGTTTAATTGTGAAAAAATTTTGTACAAAGCGTGACTTTTTTGTTTTCTACTTTTTTCTCACACCTGTTCGTTTTCTGTAAATTTCACTCAAGTTGTTAATAAATCTTGCTATATTTCAAATCTCAAAATAAGTTAGGAATAATTGTATTGCTATTAACTGTACATGTGTCGCTAATTTACCTTCATTACCGGACAAAAGATGCTTGCATCATTACGAGATTTTACAGCTCTCCGATAGCTGTAAAATAAGATGTAAGAGCAGATTTTACAGCTCTTCAACCTGCTGCTGGCATAATTGACGAGCAACGCCCTACAACACCAAATTCCTCATGTCCTTAATAGTACAAAAAAAAACGTCAACTGTGCCTTAAAAAATGTTTATATGATTGAAGTTTCACTTTTCTTGTTAAGAGGTACGCGAATAAAAATTGATGATTTTTAATTGAAATAAGCAAATGCACAATTCAGAAAACCCGCATTTCTTTAAGTGCTGTTGTGTTGTAATAATAATTTAATTGGTAAAGCACAACAGCACTTAAACAAATGCAATTTTTCTCAATTGTACATTTGATTGTTTCAATTAAAAATCTTAAATGCCAATTAAATACCGATTAAATTATTGTTAAAACACAACTGCACTTAAACAGATGCAGTTTTCGCAATTGTACATTTGCTTATTCCAATTAAAGATCATCAATTTTTATCCATGTACATTTTGACAAGTAAAGTGAAACTTCAGTCATATAACCCCTTTTTTTTCGGCACACTTGACGTTTTTGTTTGTAATTTTGTCTTCTGTCTGTAGCTCTTGACAGAATAAAAGCACTAAAAGTAGTTAACGTTATAAAAAGCCAGCAAGTGCACATGTATACATTAAACGTTAATGTCTGTAGCTCCCCACGTTAAAGCTGAAATTCTCGTTGCTCACTTGGCATCCCTTCCTATAATTACGAAAAGGCACTGAAAGTTACCTGCAGACAAACCCATTAACAACGGGAGTATTTGCACTGAATGAATGAGTGAGCAAGCGAAATTCACTGCCCCCCCCCCCCCTACACTGTTGACAATGGTACGGAAGAAAGACATGGTAGGCTATGCCAAAGGATCAAGCATTAGAAAACAAAAACGAACTTCTTTGATGTTTGTGGTAAGGTTTAACTGAACCGAAGACAAAACAGGAAAGGAACATGAATAAGCTTTTGTAAGGTTTCACACTTCACAATGTTGCTGCGATGTTTAGTCCACGTGAAACCTTACTGCTGTATGAAAATGTTTTTTTTTTTTTATGCACCGTTTTTACTTTTGAACATGATTGGTAAGCTAATGATTCATGCATGTGTGCATCGTATTAATGTTGCTTGGCTAACTAAAAAGGGACAGAAAACCGAATGGTCAGTCATGTATCATCAACGGATAGGAGACGACTTGATTGAAGAAAGGTAGTGAAAACTTCAGCAAAAAAGTAGGCGACTGTGTGCGAAGTGTGTGGCTCTGTGTGTTACATAGTTAGATACTATTGTTAGTGCTAACAAACAAATTTAGTTAGATAGCCTACATTTGTTTTAAATCCGGACTTAATAGAGACGATTATTCCTATGAAACCTGTGTGTTAAATTTGTAATTCCAACTCTTGAACAATACAGACAAAGTATTGGATTAAATTTGTGGCACAATTTAAAACACGGGAAAATTTGTTCACGTGAACTGCTCTGACATGTATATGCATTTTCATTCCATCAGTCGCTACTAAGTATAATGCTACATTTGACGTCTCCAGAGTCAGGACAGAGTATCAAAGGGAATTTGGCATTATTATCTTCCATCCTTTCGTAATAGTCATAAGTTAAATCCATTCTGTTCATTTATTCTTTAAAAAAAATATTATGAAGTGGTTTTTTTTTTTGGAAATCCATGCAACTCTCCTTGGTTCTATCGTGAGGCATAAAGCCTGTTGTACCAACATTCAAATAAATAAAATAAATAAATAAATGATTTTAATCTCACGGTAATTGCCTTTAAATTTTAGCAATATCAAATATACATTTCTGGATAATCTAAACAAAACTAAATGAAAGCAAATAAAATTTATTTTTTTTTTATTTTTTTTTTTTAAGTTGGGCTCTACTTTGATCGATACGGTACTAAAACTTAAAAACTACCGTCCGTTAAAACATTAAATAACCGACCGTTCCCCTTTTTTAGTAATCAGTGCTTTTTACCTAGCTGCAATGGTTTTAATTTTATTCAAGTGTCTAACGGTTGAATGCAAGCTGTAACGTTCCACGTGGGCTAAACACAGCAACAACATTGTGTTAGCTAAAACTTCACAGGAAAGTTAATTCGGGTTCCTTTTTTTTGTTTGTTTGTTTTGACTTCGGTACAGTGAGCCTTAAATCCCAAACGGGCTTGCGTTTGTTTTATTCTCTTGTCGTGCAAGACTATCGAACAATGCATCGTGTGTTGTGATATTGGAAGAATAATTACTGCATTGCGATCTTGGTTGTTAAGAGTGAAAATATTTGCTCCATGCCTGCATCCAGTGTTTTATTATTATTATTTTTTTATTAATTTCTTTTGAGCCTTAAGTCAGTCGAAGTAATTTAATGTTTAACCGGCTTTATAACATTATCACACTTTTCGAGAAGAAGAAATATCTGGTAAAGGGAGGTGCAAACCCGGAGATTCGATCCGGGAAACCTCCGAACATCGTACGGACCGAAAGATTGTCCAGAATTAGCCAGAATAGTTCCCATAGCCGCTGAAGGAGTATGGTAGCCTCTCTCTCTCACGCTATCCTGGGCGGCAGTCCAGGCGGGGACTTTGCCAAGGTCCCCTTTCCAGGGGTTCATCCAGATCCGCAAACCTCCAGCAACCAGGCTGAGCTCTCTCACCGCTCAGCCACGATGACCACTATACATCCCCGCCATAGTTTATTCAAAATGATAAAAACGCTGTCATTCCATTCATTTTCAACTTTTAAGAGAGAGTTCTCATTTCCCGTTAACATTTCCTGTTTCGTAAAGTTTAATTATAATGAACACGACACCCTCACTTTTTATTGCAGTTTCATTTCACTTAGGTTACTTGCGTTTTTCCCCCCTAACTTAAAGCATATTTTACGACATACCAACCATGGATAACCGTGAAACCGTTACGTTATGGATTTTAAGGTTTAGTTAATGACGACGACCCTTCTGGCGAGGTGTTTATGTAATTTTCCGCAATTCATACGTGGCGACAAAATCATTGCCCGTGGAAGCAGTGGGTGTGTGCGAGTGTGCGTTTGTGCGCGCCTTCGTGTGTCTTTGTGCCAAACGTGCAAAGATGGCGCTTGAGGGGCTGGCTTTAAGGTCCCTTTCTTGCGCCTCCCTCCCTTCCCTCCCATCAGCTCGTAAAAGCAGCATGACCCCCCAGGGGCCATTACGTTTGGTTTATTGAAAGGATCTCTACGCGCCTGGATAATCAGGGAATGAGACCCTCAGGAATGAATTATTCCTGTCAGGTCGACATCAGATTATGCCCGCCATGATAGCTGATCTCGTTGTGTCTCGTCGAAGCTCGAAGAGGACGTGAAAAGTTGCTGTAGAAGGTGCGACGCAAGCGTTTACCTCTTTTCATTCCTGATGGCATCACAAGTTTTGCTGGCCTCAAGTTTAACGATTGGAGCGTAATGCCTTAAGTCGAGTGACAAGACGAAAGTACAAAACAAATAAATGTTCGACAAAATTGATGCCCAAAGCTCTCTCTCTCTCTCTCTTTCTCTCACTCGCTCTTCTGCAGCCACCGTGAAAAATGTAATGGATCTTTCAGAAAACAGACACGCCCGGAACGAAATGATGTTTGCCGTAAAACCCAGTTGCTGCCTTCTAGGTAAATCCGTTCTGAAAATAAATAAATATTTTTTTTTTCTGTTTTATTTTTTATGATAAGCATGCAAAGTTATCAAAAAAGCTTTCGATGCTTTCGTACGGCCTATCTAAGTAAACAAACGAATTGAAGCTGATTTTCATTTTCTTTTTTGTCGATATGTTTTATTTTGAACTTGTTTCTGAAGCTGATAGAGAATGAAGTTGTAGAATTCCAAACAATTGCCAGAGCATAGTGTGATCAACTAACTAATTCTTGTTGGCCTAAATTTTACTTACGAAGCCAGATTGGCACCTTTGTATAGTCTGTTCCACATTATGTTTGCAGGAAACTGACAGTATGATGACACGTTTCCTTGCACTAAGAGTGCAAATATATGTGGATATAACACTTGTAGACTCCAAACAGTCACTGTTAGAGTCTACGAGTGGATATCTATTTGTTTTTTGCACTCGTAGTGGAAGGAAACTTGACATCATACATTCATTTTCCTGCAAACATAATGTGGAACAGACTATAGTGACATAGAAAAAGGTAGTTGTCTTCATTAACCAGTGGTAAATTGTCTGCTGTTCCGTAGTAGTCGTAACTAATTCGGCAGCAGAGCAGATTACTATGAACCATGATTTCAACGTCAGAAAGTGGTCAACTGGGTAATAAAAATAAAAGCACACGCACCTGATGCGTGAAAACCACAATTCATAAAACATCAATATTTAATTTTCAACAGGTATGTTCCTGTCGTGTTCACCTATTACATAAAACAAACCAACATAAAACACTTGCCAGTACCATAAGCCCACAACGCGACCACACAATACAAAATACTTACAATAAGTTTTATTGTACAGTTAAGTAGGTAAGACGTATTGTTAAGTATTTTGTATTATGTAGCCGTGTTGTGGGCTTATGGTATTGGCGAGTGTTTTATGTAATAAGTGAACATGACAGGAACATACCTGTTGAAAATTAAATATTGATGTTTTATGACATTGTGGTTTTCACGCATCAGGCACGCGTGCTTTTATTTTTATGAACTGTGACTTGCAACGAGATGTATGAACGCGGAAACCATGACTACATACAAATAAGCCACAAACTCTCATCTGCAGATTGATTCTCATGCTCAAACAGACGTATGCAGAAAACACAACTCGCTCGGTTGGATTCAACACCAAACTGTACAAATAGCCTGCAGAAATCATGTAGAAACAAGTTACGTAAATGCCAAAACAAACTATCCAAAAACCGTCAAATGTTCACGACTTCAACCCGCATCTAAACGAATTACTTGCCTGACTAATAAATAAGCTTTGACCAAGCTTTGACCATTAGCTTCAAATCTGAAGTAGCCAGTCTCATCCGAAAGATTCAAATATAAGATCCATGTGGTAAAAGAATTTTAATTACTTTCAAATCATAATAAACGTTCATATGACCTAAATGCATATAAAATGGAACATTAGATTGAACTGATGCTGGAGGAACAAGGAGAAACGAACGCTGATTCAGTGTACTTTAGCGTTTACTGGGTCACGTGACTGTTTCATTCACAACCAGCCTTAGAGTAGATAAATAGGTGTACCGTTTTTTTTTCTGAAAACGTGGGATAAAGTTAATACCTGCTTCCAGCAATGGCAAGGGTAGAATATATAGGTTGTGACACTCTTTTTCTAACAACGCTAAACATTCGGATGAAACAAGTACCTGATTTCTACGATTTACCAACTGAGGACGCTGTTCTCAAGTAACAGGAAGTGCACAGCATCATAGGGATCGAAACTATTTAGTATCACTAAAACAAATTGATCACGATAAGAATACAAATTTAATCGCTTAAAACTATCATACGTCAGATTGGGACATTAAAATAATTTTAACATATCAGAACTGTCTGATCAAGTTTTACTTTTTTTAAAATCCAACACTCACTTTTTTTTAAACTGGTTGAAGTTACGAGTGGCGCTGCGTATAACGCATGGTTTTTTGTTTCGACAGTTTCGAGAAGCGTGCTGATCGGCCGCTTAGGTTTAAGCTTTTTCCGTGGTTCACGTTTCTTGTAACGAACTGAATGTGGTTTTCATCCAACACGGAATAAGTTCTTCAATTTCGGATGTTGCCCACGCACGAGTATTTCGTCAATTTCCGCACGTATTGTCGCTATTACCGTGGTTACCATGGCAACGATGCCACCATTTTTTATATCGAGTTTCACCTCCTACGAGAACCTGACAAGTGCTGCCTTCTGATGCCGTTTATGGAAACAAGTATTATTTTATTCCATGTTTTCAGAAAGTGTCACTACCTACTTATCTACCCAGCTTGAAATAAAAACTGGTGGGGTTGTTAGCGTCATTTAACCATGGTAACAGTGACATTACCTGCGGAAACTGACGAAGTTACTCGTGCGTGGGCAACATCTGAAATTGAAGAACTTATTCTGTGTTCCATTAAAACCGTATTCTTTCGTTAAAAAAAAAATGTGAATCACAGGAGACGATTCAGCCAAGCGGCTCGTTCGGCACTCGGCACACAAAGCGATGCGTTATACTGAGCTCCATTCGTAACTACAACCCGTTTTTAAAATGAAAGCTGGATTAAAAAAAAAAAGAAAACCTGTCAGTTGTCATCTAACGTAGTATTAATTTAATATCCCAATCTGACCAACCATAGGCGATTAATTCAGTGGTTTTTTCGTGATCAATTTGTTTTAGTGACGCGAAATTGTTTCGATCTTCATGACGATGCTCAGTAACGTAAACGTGAGTTCATTGACGACGTCACCCTCTGGCGGTAATTATTGAAAGTAGGTACTAGTTTCACCCAAATATTTAGTATTGCCAAACTAAGAGTTGCATTACCTATATGCCCTAGCCTGGCCTGCATATTCAAAATAAAAATTCAGATGGAGACTACAGACTCGACCCAGCAATAGTCTCTTTAGATTTATAAACCAACCCAGTTGTCAACTCAGCTATTTCGACTTGGAAACCAAGCCATGAAGAAGGGTTTAAATAAATACAGATGTAAACCTGTTTACGTTGCCTTCTGGACTTATATGTCGGACTGCCCAAACAGCGAATCAAAGCCAGGCTGTGTCAGTATGGCTGAGCGGTAGGATCTCGCCTTTGGTTTCGTAGGTCGTGGGTTCGATTCCCAGCTTAGGCAGTCTGGCATATAAGTCCAAAAGGCAACGTAAATAGGTTTGCATCTGTGTAATAAAACCAAGCCTTTTAAAAATTCGTTTTAGGGTGGACGCAGTGTCGTAGCACAACTCACCAAGTGAGTCTCTGTTCCCATCATATCTGGGTTAAGACGTTAATAATACCCGTCACTCCTCGTTCCTACAGAACTCTCTTTACGTTATCGTGACGAATCCCTTCCCGAAAAACTGTACATATATCGTTGCGATCCTTACTTCGTAGGATAAGTTTCTGAATGATTCACATTTGTCTGTACCGGGTGTCCCAAAAGTCAGGGGTCACCCGGCTGATATACTTCGTGACAAAAACAACAAGGAACGTGCCAAAGTCGGACAATCCACAACACTTCTCACTACATTTCTTCGAACTGGTGGCTCTCCTCTTGGCAAATGTGAACCTCTGGAACTTGACAAAGATCCACCCTCACCCAGACCTTGTTGGGAAACTTGGTACACCACCAGCATAAAGAAAGATAAAAAAATCCCCGGTACGTCAGAATGAACACCCGGTATATCATCCAGGAACATCACCCTGGTGACCCCGGACTTTTGGGATACCCGGCATTTGACATTTCTCAATCGTCTGGTGTATAACGGTTTACCATCCACGTGTTCGTTGTCGTTTTAGTGGTCTGCTTAGTTTGACTGTTTCCCTCCATCGACTTACTATACCCACCAACTTAATATTAACCAATGTATGAAAAGATGCCCAGTAATTGAAAAATCATCGAAGACTCAAACAACTTGACAGTTCACGTATGAAACTAATGGGATAAGACATGATATAATTCCCGTCACTTCTCGTTCCTACAGAACTCTTTACGTTATCGTGACGAATCCCTTCCCGAAAAACGGTACATATATCGTTGCGATCCTTACTTCGTAGGATGAGTTTCTGAATTTCAAGTTCACATTTGTCTGTACCGAGTGTCCCAAGTCAGGTGTCACCTGGCTGATGGTAAACAAATAATAAACCGACCAAAACGTTAACCAGTTCAAATTAGTGACCCATTGAGCCAACTGCTTCGGTGAGGCGGACAATGGCCGAGAGGCCTTCTTTAGAACAAAGATTGTGCACAGGTCGGTTCTGCCTCAACCACAATTTCGGCTTGTCCACCTGAACCATATCCGCTTCATTGCAGTAAGTGTGATTTTCAGAACAGTGTAACATACACTTGCGAACAAACACCGCAGACAAACACCACCCTGCCCACCAACATCAATGACACATCAATAGATACATGTTTCATTACTTCATTTTCATTCAACCAACTTACCTGTCACCTTCTTAACCATTTGCGTCTCTCCAGTATGCTAGCTTTTGGTGTGACGTCTTGGTACGTATGGGCTTTTTATATTTTTATTTTAGAAAATGAAGACAAATTTTATCTTACTTTTACTAACCACTCAACGCATGTTAAACATAACTTTTGACACATTTTAAATCTTCAGAAATTTAAACTCACAACGAGAAGCAAATGTCATGAAAACGAAATGTTTAGAGGACAACAAAATTACAAAAATATTAAGCGGCAAACTCAGAGTTTCAGAACGAGCCCAAACAGATATTCAATAAGTAGAAAATTATATGGGTACGCTACAACGTCAACCAGTTCACATGTGTACACAACAGATAAAGAAACGATCAAATGAACTGTACCCAAAATAACCCTATCTTCACAAATTCAAACTATATGTCCAGGAATTCAACTGTCTAATGAACAAGTTAAATCTCTGCTCGTGTGGATGCTAACACTTATTTCCATTCCTTTTTTGACATAAAAATCTCCGAAAGAGAAATTAAACCCATGAGCTTTGTATTGCAACCACCGCCCCATCTCACAGTGATACTCACACAGCTGACCATTGCCTACCTTCGTTTGCCACCTGTTTTTTTTTTCTTTTCTTTCAGCAGCATTACAGGTGTAATTAGAGGTTCATAGTTCAAAACTATTTTTAAAAAAGGGGCGCTAGCAAGCTATGATCTGTTCATCCCACAGGATTTTGAAAAACTCTCATTCAGATGTGACACGAAGTACTCATGGTGTGTTTAAAGCGAGAACTGGTGTGTATGCTTTTTGCACACCGAAATATTGAAATCCAATGTTTAAGAAGTTGCAACAACATACAGAATGGAAGAAATTAGATGAAACATTTTATCTGAGAATTTTTGTTTTCTTTCCGCAAAACGAGGACCATGGTCGACTTACACTGAGAATTTTCGTTTTCTTTTCACTAAATGAGGACCATGGTCGGATTACACTGGGAAGACCCCGGCTCATCGAAACCGAAACCGACAGCGGACCTCCTCCTTCAGTAATTATACAGATCGAAGCTATTCTCAATGCGCGCTGACAAACGAACCACAGATCTATACAGTTTATCTCACTTAGAGGATGCTGCTTTGTTTTATGCCCTTATTAAGGAAATGACGTCAGCTTCGTTAATCGTCGGGTTTTTACGGAAAGACCACAAAGCTACTTCTCGGTTAAGATACACTTAATTTGGCGTATCAACAACATAAAAATTACATTAGGCCTAAAATGAAATGCCAATGCCAAAGCGAGCGAAAATACAGGTTGGTTAATGAAATGAGATGATGGAATGACGTCAGCTTCGTTAATCGTCGGGTTTTTCCGGAAGCACGAAGCTGCTTGTACTTTTCATTTGGCGTATCAACAACATAATGAGGTTATGCCTAATACGAAATGCCAATGCCGTAGCGAACGAAATTACAGGTTGATTGATGAAATGTGATGGTGGATGGTAACGCTACGCCAGATAAGAGTTAAACATCGCCAACAAAATATAAAAGGGAAACATTACAAACAAAACTAAACACCTTAAATCAAAATTACTTCGTATGTCGAAATCGAGATCGTAAATCGAAACCGAATTCCTAATACGAAATTCCTTCTGAAAATCGTTTAGGGAAAAGAAAACAAAAATTCTCAACCGAATTCCACTCGTGCTTGTATTAAATGTATAATTTGGGTGTTTTAGCATTAAACTCCTTTCCAACAAATTTCCCTCGACCTTCGGTCTCGGGAAATTAAAACTGGAAAGAAGTTTTGTGCTAAAACACACAAATTATCAATTTCATAGAAGCACTCGTGGTATTATAGCCAAGAATACCACCATCACACAAGACAATGTAAAAAGAATAACGCCTACTAAAAATCAAATAAACCAAATCACCACACAACGTTTGTGTTTATTTGTGAATTTTTATAGTAGGCTTTATTCTTTTTAAATCCTCCTATTGCTTTCCGCTAAGTAATACAAGTTAATGTCACTTTATCCAATTAAACGTTCACTCACACGAAGATTATATTGGGTAATATATTTAAATCAGGATCGACAATAATATTTTTATAGAATTAAAACGTACTCGCAAGTAAAGATTTGCCTGCTTTAGTGCCTTCTCGTATCAGAAGAATACTCGTGCATAGTTTACCTATGGAAAAAATTCCAAATACTCTTTGCATAACTCATAATAATTCATTGCTTCAAAATGTGGCTCCATAGAATCAGACATGCAACAAGAACCTCGCGTAGGGAAATTTTCATTGTAAGAGAAACGTGATTGGATAATGACACGTGTATTCACTGCCCATTAGCCAATTATCATCCAAAATTAAGAGTTTCTATTCAAATTTGCAAAGTACTATGTTCACGAATAAATACGAAACTCACTATGCAAATTGCTCTATCACGCAAAACATCATGAAACAATAAGAAAGCTCTCGACAAAGCTAAGTTGCAGATAACGAATCTTTTTTTCAGCTGAGAATAATGCTCTACCATTCTACTCATAGTATCTTGTGCTGTTAAGAGAATTCTGGAAAGGCCAGTCCCACAGTGAAGGCCAGGAAAGGAGGGCTGCTATGAGGAAATTTTTATATATGACTGATTACAGCACAAACCCAAGAAACATTTAATTATTGTGGACAAAGATCAAAATATATGCATTAATAAACAACATTGAAAAAGGAAAACAAGGGGGGGGGGGAGGCAAGAGCCCTCAGTGAAGCAAAACATATAAACAAAAATGTACACAAACAGATCGGAGAGCAGCCAAAAATACCAAAAAAGCATGCAAAACTAAAAACATCACTTCAGCTAGTCATCATAACCAAACACTAGAGCATTACCAAAAAAGGTATCGAAACCCTTTTTAAAGGTAGCAACACTAGAAGATGAAAGAATTTGATCAGGAATGGAGTTCCACAAGGAAGTTAACGTTAGGGGAAAGAATGATGTACCATGTTCAAATGAGGGCTTTGAATACGAAGTTTACAAGAAGACTAGTTGTATGAGCTGGTCTCGTCTCCCAGCGACATTCTGTGTAAGGTCTTTTCCCTCATGCACGCAGTATTTTCTGCACAATTGAATTCTCATCGCATGGACTGATCGTTGGTTTCCGTATCTCTGTAACCTTCGTGTTCGTAGTTGCTAGTATGTATGGTTCGTGATATTTGTATCTGGGGTGTTGATACAAATAGAAAAATCAAACTATGGGTTTCGTTAGCAATTAACTTGTGTGTGTGTTTCCTTTTGGGTGTTCAAATCTAAGAACAGGAATGGTGTAAAGTCCCTAAATGGGAGTGACCTTTATGATGACTTGGCTATCCGACAACACACTAGAATAGGAAGTTTGCTCTATACAATACATTTTTAATGTAATTTAACAATTGTATAACTGTAAAATCTGTGACATTACAACACAAAGCTGATATTTAATTCATGCGAAAGCCCTAAAGGATCATAAGACCCTAAACGTGGTGCACATCAGTCAATAATAACAAGAGCACACCTCTAGCTGAAAAAAAAATCAATTTCAATGATCAGCATGAACAATCAAGAAGACGTAGAAAGTTTTAAAACTTAAAATTCTGTTTTTTTTTCTATTTCTTTTCTTTTCTTAGATAAAAGCTCCGAATAATTTTTATTTTATAATAATAATTTTTTTTTCTGGTTTTGGATTGTTTTCGTTTTTTGATTGTATTATAGGGTTTCGTTTGGTGTTGTTGGCGGAGTAACAAGTTTAAAAAATGTGGTTTATATTGATAAAAAAAAAATTAAACCACATTGAACACTCCACTCCACTCCCTTCACTTCAAAGAACACAAAATTTATCGTAATTTTCAACGGTTAAAATAAAAAAATTAAAAAAAAAACGCTTCAGGAATTCTTCACCTAGGCACTCCATGGACATCCTTCGCACGCAGCCAATACGGCAGCTCGCATATGTGAAGAATTCCTGCAGTGATATGTTCTGTTTTTTATGCCATGTTTTCACTTTGTGCAGTGCGTAGTGCTGAATGGGTTTTTATCAAGTTAGAGGAGGGCGCGGAGAGCGTGTTGAGACTAGATTCATGCGAGTTTGTGTCTGGTTTCCTTCTTAGGTTGCTTGTTTTTTTCTTCTTTTTTTTTTCTAGCTTTCATTATTACCTCAACCCCACCCAAAACCAAAACCAGTAACAATAGAAGCCCCAAGTTTCCAAAAAGGGTCGGCCTTTGAAAGTAGTGATATCATTCAACCAGAAACAAGCCAAGGTTAAACCTACTAACCAGCAAGCTTGGTGCATTGTCCTCTGCTTTACTCTTTTTGAGCCAGAGGTGATGACAGTTATCTGCAAATATGACGAATAGCATAAACGTAAATGTTGGAGTCATAGGACTGCACGGGTCCAACATATTTCAGCTGTATAAGAAAGTAATTATATACAGAGGGCAATGCGCCAAGTATGACGGTTAATATGATTAATCTTGGCGGTCTTTCCCTTGTTGAATGATATCACTACCTTCAAAGGGTGACCCTTTTGGGAAACTTGGCTGATTCTCGTAAACCAGTTTTGGTTTTGGCTGTATATCACAACTTGTCATTGGGCTAAGATGAACGAAAATCACGGACGCCTTAATCTACCTTTTCGCTGGGGGAATGTTGAGGTGTATAAATATAGTTTTGTTAACGTAATTAGGCAGATATACAGGGTGATTCAACTCAAGTGTTACGAGCCAATATCCTGTGAATGGCTAATGAGAGAATAATAATGATAGAAATGCAGATATGAGTGTAATGGGGACCATTTACACGAGAAAAAAAGGAATGACCTTGAATAATTATTTCAAAGTCAACCTCGTGCTATCTTCCGAACGAGATGCGATACAGCAAAAAAGTAAATTAGAAAGTTGGACGCAAGGACACAATATGACCTACAAAAAAAAAACAGATTCAAAATCGGATAATAAAAAAAATAGTTACGATGATCTTTCAAAGCCAACTCTGAACATGCTGGCTGCACTGTAGTGAAGCCAACTTCTCGCCAGTTGGTTTTACTACAGTGCAGCCAGCATGTTCAGAGTTAACTTTTAAACATCATCATAACTATTTTATTTATTATCCGATTTTGAATCTGTTTTTTTTTTGTAGGTCATATTGTGTCCAACTTTCTAATTTACTTTTTTTGCCGTATCGTATCTCGTTTGGAAGATAGCACGAGGGTGACCTTGAAATATCAATTCAAAGTCATTCCTTTTTTCTCGTGTAAACGTCCCCCATCACACCCATCATTGCATTCCTATCATTTTTATTCTCTCATTGGCCATTCTCAGGATATCGGCTCGTAACACTTGAGTTGGATCACGCTGTATTAGAAGAAGAGACTTCTACTGGGTGCATACTCAGAAAATTCGTAGGACTCAGATCGCATGAAACAAGTTCGTGTTTGGCTTCGTTCTTAAGTTGTTTGCTTTTATAGCGTTCATTACAAATTAATAGTTACCTTTTATTTTTTTTAAATTCAGTTAGATTCAATTCGGAGGTTTAAAAAATCATTTTTATTGGTGTTTGAAGTTCTTTTCTTTTGTTAACACTTTTTAGGCCTTTTGTCATCTAACGCAAATAATACAAAGGAGCTCATTTTTTACACTAACGATACGGTATGAGGTGGAGGAGGTCCTGATAGGCTCACATAGTACTCTGACCAACAAGTCACTGGTTGGACATTGCTAGGTTCCTCAAACCGTAAGGCTGATATCGCTCAGCCACCATGACTATCAGTGGTCCGTCCACCAAGTTCACACTTCATTTTAAGAAAATCATTATTCGATTCCAGCATTGTTGCATGGCGGCCACTAGCTTTTGGTACTTTAACAGAAACCGTGAGTTGAGCGTATTTCACGACGGTGACGATAAATACGTATGCGATGAAGCAGCTTGAAAATTGTTGCAAATGGGCAGTCTTTGTGTCCTGACGAGCAATAGTAGTATTTGAATCAAGCGCACAAACTGTTTCAATGTGATAAAGATGCGTGAAGTCGTTGATTTCCTCTGAATATTAAATAGTGGCTACTGACTAATTCCGCTCGTATAAAATAATGTATGCGACAGATACGAATGCAATTTGGTATTCAAGATACTTAACTCCAATAAGTGCCTTTTATGTGTAACGTTTGGGGAGGCATTAGCTAAAAATAAGATTGCATTTACTTGTAACGCTTTTGTCATGTATGGTGGGAAAATGCCACCTGTGATCAAAATTATTATCACTCTTTATTAGTTAACGAGTACCAATAAACTGAACTCAAAATTAATCGGCTGCACGAACATTGTCGATACAATGGAGGCGCTACTTATTGACGATTATGGATTTGAGCTGTACGGGGAAAAATCCGTCCGCATTACCATCATTAATAATAAAATCCAAAACCGGATGCATTAAAATGCATACCGGTAGCGAATTTTAGAGTTTTGTGAAACCTGTAGGGACGCACACATTTGAAAATTACCTTTAATTATGAAACAAAAAGCCAAACAGGCAATTAAAAACAAGTTCATTATTTAAAAAATGCACCAATAAAAAAACGCATAATGATAACGCATGCTCAATTAAACAATAAACGATTAAACTGCAAACTATAGGCATTGGCACAAATAAAATGCAACAACAACAAAAAAAGAAGTGATTTTGATATAAAAAAACAAAACCCACAATGGTGAAAAACACCCCCCCCTCCGAGTTTCAGCATGTGACAGAATAATATTAGAAAGAATAAATATAGCTGCCACCAGGTTTTCGACGTGGTATGTCAAGCCTAACCCATGTACTGACCAAAAGTGGTCGCCACAGAAAGAATTGATATCCCCCCACCTACGAAGAAAACCGATTGAACTGCTAACTGTGCACTGGCGAAAATAAGATGCCACCAAAAAAATTGCAAAAGAAGCGATATCTGAAACAAAACTCGCAAGGGTTAAAGAGGCCTCCAAGTTTCAGCCAATCAAAGTAGTGATATTAAAATAAAAATGGCTGCGACCAAGTTACTACATGGTGTACCAACCCTAACCGAAAAGTGTTCCCATTAGAAAGTAGTGATGTCACCCCTGGCAACGAACAATCACCAAGCTAATCCCACCGGCTATTACTTTAAAGGTTAAATGAAAGACTTGACCATTACGGATTGAAGCAATGATCAGGTTTTTCATTTAACCCTTGATCTAATTAATAGTCGGTGGGATTAGGTTGGCGATTGTTCATTGGCGGGGGTGATATCACTACTTCGATTGGCTGAAACTGGGCTGAAATCCTTTGTGGGTTTTGTTGCAGATTAAATTATCTGGAAGTGGTGCGAACGCTAAATGACATCAAGTCGTTATATTAATACTAATATCAGTAGATGTCACAACACGAAAAATGACGCATCTAGCGCATATTGGTACTATTGGTATTAATGTTGGTAATGTACAGGAAACGAGACTTCAGGGCATGATATGGCATCAAGTCGTCTTTGTCCGGATGTATCGGTCGGTTGGCGCATATTCAATCACTGCAGCACGAATTTTTGTAAGATTGGCATAGTCGAACAGCTGTACGCTGCAGTAACCTTGCCCGCATACCATGCCTTACGACCATGCGTACCTTTGCATCCACGCCTCCCTACACCACTGCTACGTTCAAACAGACGTGATGGTTATGGGATACAGATTATCCACCCAAAGCCAAACTGGTATAAGAAAAACCGCCACGTTGCCAAAAAAAAGGCGCCGTTGAAAATAGTAGTATCATTCCACTGGGAAAAGGATGCCAAGGTTAACCAGCAAAAACTTAACGCACTCACTTCTTCTTTAATCTCTTTGAGCCAGAGGCGATGATAGTTATCTGCAAATATAACGAATTGTGTAAATCTAAATGTCAGAGTCCAATATGTTTCAGCAGTCTAAGAAAGTAGTCATAGAGAGAAATTAAAGAAAGGCAATGCGCCAAGTTTGCTGGTTAATAAGGTTAATCTTGGCGGCCTTTTCCTACCGGAATTATATCACTACTTTCAAAGGCCGACCGACACATTATGGAAGCTTGGCTGCTTCTCTTATACCAGTTTTGGTTTTGGGTGGATATCATAATTTCATAGGACTCAGATAGCACGAAACAGAACGGCTGTCTTCATCTACCATTTTCACTGTGAAAATGTTGATTATATACAGTTTTGTTAACGTGATTAAGAAGCTACAATAGAAGAAGAGACTTCTACTGAATGCATTCCCGGAAAAATTGTAAGTCAGATCAACCCACCAGTTTCTCTCCTCGACTAGAGTGCCTGAGAGGAACACACGCATGGACACAAAGCCTTCCCTCCCTTCTAGAAATAATAGACGCCAATGAATTAAAATACGTTTGATCATGTAAGAGAAATAATAATATTGGTCAAGTGGTTTTAAAATTATTGTTTTGCAAATAATTTGATTTCATTTTATTTTACTTTATTGTATTACGTTCCATTCTATCATTTCAATCAAATAAATGAAATAATATGATGAAAGGACCTAAGTCAACCTCCCCCTCCCCAGATTGGAGTTGAGGAGTTGCTCCTCATACGTATCCCCCTGTGGGAATCCCCCCTCCCGACATGGTAAATAAGTAAATGCGCCTCTTCCATCCACTTTCCACTTGGTAAATAAAGTATAAAACATAAGGTAAAGGGTTAACAATCTCTTTGTCAACCCTTTACATTGCGATTTATTCTTCTATTACTGCTGGCATTGATTCTGTGTAACATGAACGAAAAGATGCAAGTGACCTTCCTGCCGTGTATATATTTGTAAATTTCAGGTAACCACTGACAAAGGTTGAAAAGCTAATAAACTCGGCTGGACCCGTAGCTAACGACACGCCAGTAGTGCAGTGGCTGGAGACTCCGGTCTAGTGTTCGGAAAGTTCTGGGTTTTAGTTGCGTCTGTTCTTTACAACTATCCGGCAATTTGTAATAAAAAGGTGCCAGTTTGCACACTTTCGCTTTATGTCCTTGCAAGACATTTTAGGTACAGACCCCACACAAAAAAAAAAATCGATTTAAATTCAATATGGCGGCCATTTTCTAAAAGGGCGGATTATATTTTTTAAATGGCATACATAAGGAGTTTATGTGCTTTTTCAGTGTGTTCTAGGTCAGAAAATTCAATGGAACTATTTAAAATTAGCCTACGTGTTTTAATTTTAAAGAAATCAATTTTTGGCGGCTATTTTCCAAAATAGCGAGCTTAATTTAAAAAATGGAGTTCGTTAGCAGTTGAGGTGTCTTTTTCAAAGTGTATTTGGTCAGAAACTCAATGAAACTATTAAAAGGCTGTATTTTAACAAAAAACAATCAAATACAATTCAATATGGTGGCAATTTTTCAAATGGCGGGCTAACTCTTAAAAATAGAGTATGTATAAGCAGTAAAGGTGTCGCTTTCAATGTGGTTTTGGTCCCTAGCGAGCTGACCAGGTGTCTTTATACCCTATGAGAATTAACATGGGACTTGTGTGGGTAGCTAGCTCTATATCTACTTAGTTAGCAAGAAACACAAAATCACCGTTACTGAGTCTGTTTTCTTTCCTGGAAGGATACGTTCCCGCACTTTAATGTTAAGGTTTTCTTTGTTACTGGAGCCAACGCCCCTGATATCAACGACTTGTGTAGATTTCTACCACATGGGGAATTTTCTTCAGTAGGCTGAAATCAGCTAACTCGAGTTACAGTTAAAAGACACAGTCTACCAGTTCTTGTTTTTGTTTTTACTTGAGGCAAGAATTTATAGGGTTGGGGAGAAGAATTTGTGACCGAGACCACTCGTACTGAAACGTGTTAGATTCATTCCTATTAGTCCCGTCTAAGTTTATAGAGGGCGCCACGAATTTTGTGTAGGAATTTCTGCTAAATTTTTCGCCTAAAATTAAACTAAACTAAACGAAACTAGCTTGCATTTAATTATTTAGTTTAGCTTATAGTTGTAATTTAGTTCACTTTCGATTTGGGCTGAAAATGAGCAAAAATTACCAGATGGAATGCGTGACGCCGTCTGAAAACTCGGATGGAACTAATGGGAATGAATGTAACACATTTCAATAGGGAATTTTTAGAGTTACGAATTCTCCTCCCCAACCGTATAAATTCTTGCTTGAGGCTGAACCCAAACCGGGTTATCAGTCTAGAATTGAATTGAATTGAATTGAATTTGAATTTATTAAGGCCTTTGCCCTTGGTCGTATGTCCATCCTAATTACAAAACTCAGTTCAACACACAAACAACAAAATACAAGACCCAAGGCAAATACAAATCACACCTAGATACAGCAAGCATAGGAATTTACCCTGGCAGACAGGCACATCACCGGGCTGGGGGGAGTGTACAGTCGGCGGAAGCTCTACACTGATACACCAGTGGCTCTAGCAAAGAGTACCACTGCCCTCAGCCTCCGAAGGTAAAATTCCTCCTTCCCCCCCCTCCCCCCCCCCCCCCCCCCCGCGAGAGACCAACAGAAGACTAACCATCGTGGGGTGACTGCGAAAATAACCGGCCAGATCTGACCTCTGCAAGTGGAGGGAGGGACAGAAGAACAGGAAATGCTCACTGGAGAAATCCACCCCACACATAGTGCAGAGTGGCTATGCCGCCCACCCACATTTTTACGACATACAACAACAATGTATCTGACAACAATTAGACTCTGAGAACAATTAAATCTCTTCTACTCAGCTTCGACGCACTAACATGTGGTTAGATGTCCCGTGTATCACCATCCTTAAAAGCGTCTAAAATCTCGTTTCCGTTTCATACGATCTTCGCACAGCTTTGTCCCAGTCAGGGAATCAAAGTAGGACAGCCCTCAGGCATTGGAGTTTCCACTACATTCGCGTGGGATTTCTTGGTCGAACGCATTGCACGCAAGCATACAATTTTGAATTTCTCGCCCAAGTTCCTGATCAGCCATTGTTTTCCTTTTTGCCTGAGGCAGCCATTACCTAGCAACAGGAAGACAGTCAAATGGTTGAAAGGGAAGGTGACCACAGTAGGGTAAGAACGCGATTGAGTTGTCCCCCCTCCATCCACCCACAACCGGAAGTGACGTCATTTCCCCCACTTCCGGTCACGTGATCAAAGTGGGGAAGTCACTTCCGGTCAGGTGATGAAAAGTGGGGGTAATGATGGTACTTCGGTTTTCATCGATCTGGAGGATGATGGAAAAGTGTCTTTTGCTACCTTTTTTTAGGTTCTCAATGTGTAGGATGGTGGAAAAGTGTCTTTTGCTACTTTTTTTTTCGTCAATTTGGAGGAGGGTAGGAAGTGACGTCCCATTTTTTTTAGTTTTCATCAATCTGGAGGATGGTGGGAAAGTGCCTTTTGCTACTTTTTTGCATCCTTTTGCTACCTCCATGACCTCACTTATGACGTGAGCCTAATGACGTCACTTCCAGTCATGTGATCAAAGAGGGGTAATGACGTCACTTCCAGTCATGTGATCAAAGAGGGGTAATGACGTCACTTCCGGTTTTCATCGATCTGGAGGATAGTTGAAAAGTGTTTTTTGCTATTTTTTTCGTTTTCATCTATCTGGAGGAGGTGGAAAAAGTGCCTTCTGCTACCTATTTTTTCGTTCTCAATCTGAAGGATGGTGACTTTTGCTACTTTTTTTTTTCGTCACTTTGGAGAGGCCCCCACTTTTTTAGTTTTCATCAATCTGGAGGATGGTGCCTTTGCTTCTTTTTTTCGTTTTTATCAATTTGAAGGACCTCTCCCCATGACCGTTATTAATGGCTTGACCAGACTATTTAACACCCTCTAGGTCTAGGTGTACTATTTAGCACCCTCTACAACCAGGTGTACTATTTAGCACCCTCCACAACCGGGTGTAGCACCACCCTAGGGTCATGTATACTATTTAGCATCCAGTAGGACCGGGTGTACTATTTAGGATCCCTTTGCATCCTTTTGATACCGTGATGTCATTACCTCACATATGACTTCACAGTGAGCCTAACGTCGTCACTTCCGGTCACGTGATGAAAAGTGGGGGTGTCACTTCCGGTTTTCGTCGATATGAAGGATGGTGGGAAAGTGCTTTTTGCTACCTCCTATGACGTCACTTCTGGTGGGTAACTTCACGCTAATGTCATATGAGCAACTTTACGGTAATGTGATATGAGCAATTTCACGTTAATGCTATATGAGCAACTTCGCGCTAATATCATACGAGCAACTTCACGTTAGTACCATATGAGAAACTTCACGCTAATGTCATATGAGCAAATTTATGCTAATACTATACGAGCAACTTCACGCTAATGTCATATTAGAAACTTCACGCTAATACCATATGCGCAACTTCACCTTAATGTGATATGAGCAATTTCACGATAATACCATATGAGCAACTTGACATTAATGCCATATGAGCAACTTCACGCTAATGTCATATGAGCAACTTCACGTTAATATCATATGAGCAACTTCACGTTAATGCCATATGAGCAACTTCACGCTAATGCCACATGAGCAACTTCATGATAATGTCATATGAACAACTTCACGCTAATGTCATATGAGCAACTTCACGCTAATGCCACAGGAGCAACTTCACGATAATGTCATATAAACAACTTCACGCTAATGTCATACGAGCAACTTCACGCTAATGCCGCATGAGCAACTTCACGATAATGTCATATGAACAACTTCACGCTAATATCATATGAGCAACTTCACGTTAATGTCATATGAGCAACTTCACGCTAATGTCACATGAGCAACTTCACGATAATGTCATATGAACAACTTCACGTTAATGTCATATCAGCTAATTCGTGTGTGGGGACACACACTAAACGAATCTAGATCGTGATGGGAACAAGTTTGAAACGTACATAATACGTTCATCATTAGTATATTGAAAGTTCTTTACTGTCATGACACAAAGTATTAACGGGTGTAGATCGTAGCCAAAACACCAACGTGCGATTAAACGGTGTATAATATTTATATTTTGAGTGTTTCCGTTCAGGTTTATACTCGATCAACACCTTAGATGAGGTAAGAAAACGGGTGATGAAAACAACCACTCGAGTGAAGATCCTCATTATCTTTTATTAAAAAAGGAGAAAATGGAAGATAAACAATCAGATCTGATTAAGAAACTGGTAAAAAAGTTTTGAGTGTCCGTACGGGGAAAAAAAGATGAGCGACCCATTATTACTCCGTTAGAAAGTATAACCCACGTGAAGGAGACGTGGAAGATGATGTGGAAATCAACCATAAAAAACGGAAACACGAGGATTACGTTCCTAATGCATCAAAACGGATCCGTTCCCCTCCGAGACGAGTTCCTCCAGCTCTTTAAAGGCTCTTTTGAAGGGCCACAGATTGGGGGAGACTTCGAGATATTACTTGCATAGATTTTTTAAAATGCCGAACGAAAACGATCATGTGTTTGGATTAAGGTACAACATGGACACGGGAGACCTCATGATTGGTAACAAAACTATCAAAATACAGAGAACAACACAGTGTTGGAAGGAAAGAAGTACCGTGGAAAAAATCAACTGTGGAGTTTACTAACTCAAAAAGTCTTGCAGTACGAAACGTACGACCCCGAAGTCTCGGCATCATACGGCTCGATTCTGAAAGACAGTAATGCCTTATATCGAAATTACGACCCCTACTTCGGAAAGCCCAAATCGAATCGTGGTTACAAGTACGTGCGTGTTATCAAACCAATTTGGGAAGAAATAAAGAAGGAGAAAAGTGGTTGGCTGGAAGATGAAAAAGGTTACGACGGGGTCGAACGAGTCGAATGAATCGGGGTCGGAAGAACCTGGGTCGGATGAATCGGGACCGGACGAATTTGGGACGAACGAATCGGAAGAATCGGGGTCGGAAGAACCTGGGTTGGATGAATCGGGAACGGACGAACCTGGGACGTCGGAAATGAATGAATCAAGGTCGGACGAGCTGGATAATTTGGAGTCGAAATAATCATGGTTGAACGAAACAACGTCTGATGAAGTAGATTACAACAACCCAAATGCGTTAGTGGATAGGCTGAGAGTCTTGGTAGGATTATTGTTGAGGGAAAGAGTTGATCATGAAGAGGAAATTATGCAAATTCTAGGGGGATTGATGGAGATAGAAATTATAACCGAAAATGAAAAGAGGACGATACAACAAAACTTTACAGACTTGGGAGTTTTGTCTAGCAACACGATGTAGTTATTGCGTCCTATCAACTGGGAGGTAACAAAAGGATCCCAAAAAGCACTTTCCTCCAGATCGATGAAAACTATAAAGTGGTGGTAATGACGTCACACCGCCCGTGTGACGTCAGTACCCATCCGTATTACTTTCTCACCCTCCTCCAGATCGACGAAAACAGGAAGAGAAGTCATTACCCCGACTTTGATCACGTGATCAGAACTGACGTCATTACCCCCACTTCGATCACGTGACTGAAAGTGACGTCATTAACCCCACGTCATAAGTGCGGGTCACGGAGGTATCAAAAGGATGTAAAAAAGTAGCAAAAGGCGCTTTCCCACCTTCCTCCAGATTGATGAAAACTAAAAAAGTGGGACGTCACTTCCTACCCTCCTCCAAATTGACGAAAAAAAAGTAGCAAAAGGCATCATCCTTCAGATTGAGAACGAAAAACTAGGTATCATAAGGCACTTTTTCCACCCCCTCCAGATAGATGAAAACGAAAAAAAGTAGCAAAAGACACTTTTCCACTATCCTCCAGATCGATGAAAACCGGAAGTACCATCATTACCCCCACTTTTCATCACCTGACCGGAAGTGACGTCCCCACTTTGATCACGTGACCGGAAGTGGGGGGGGGGGGTAATGACGCCACTTCCGGTTGTGGGTGGATGGAGGGGGGACAACTCAATCGCATCCTTACTCTACTGACCACCACAATTTTCTTCCTTCCCTCCTTCAACCCAAGCATCCCAGGCGCTTGGGTTCTTGCATACTCTCACTTTTTGTCCTGCCTTGCCTTCCCCCTACTTTTTTTCCGGTGCGACTACAGCCTGAGGCAGTTACTTTGGCCAGGGAAGGTGAAAGAAGGCAGAACAGAAATTTTAGTGGAAACGTGGCTTAACTAATACAAAAACCGTTCTATATTCGCCCTCTTTATTACCATTTACTGTCAAGCATAGTCACACATTGAGCAAAACTCCCATTAAGTAATAGCCGTTACATTTTGTCTGTATTTTTAACGTCCAACTGAATTATAAGTCTAGCCGCCCCAGCAATATGCGTTTCGAAACGCTGTAAATTCACTGGCTCGCCACGGACTTCTGTTAGGGCGCGTCTACGTAATGTCTCGCCTTTGCGCTCTCGCAGCTAGAAATTTAATTGCGATGGCAAAGGTGCCGTTGTCACGGTAACAACGTTGCCTGGATTATCTAAATCCGACGTCGTTTGAGTGAATGCTTGCAGTCATTTAATCCGTGACAATAAGAAAAAGGATTCCTACTGACGAAACAATTTTCCCGTTCTGAACTAACATTTTTTAATGTTTTCGTTACGAGCCGGCAGAGCTAAAACTGCCGCCATGTTGGGATTTTACATGATTTCTAGCTTCCAGCTGCGAGAATGCAAAGGCGAGTCGTTGCTGAATTGATGGTTCAGCTACGTAACGCCTTCCTTTTTTTTTTAGCATCAAAGTAGTGTAGTTGCCATAGCAGCCCCCGTCGACCAAGCTAAGTGGATTGTCGTATATGACAACGTTAAGTTAAATCCAGGGCAACGAGAAAATTACTGCTGATGAAACAAGTCAACTCGAATTGTTGGGTGTTTCTTTCAAGACTCAGAAGAGCGAAAATCGGCGGTATTTTTTTAATTTCAGAATAGCCTATGTCTTCTAGCGATCAAAAACTCCACTCCCCAGCTTGTGAGTACGTGGAAATCAACAGAGGAAAGGAAACAAAATTAAAAAAACAGCTTTACATCTCATAAAAAAAAAAACGTACTTTATTTTATAACCTGAAAAAAACTATCCGAGTACTACTGAGCTGATGCTTGTTAACTAGAATACCAATAAACAGCACACTTCGAATTTTCTACTTAAAAATCATAGCAATAATAAGAACAAAAACATTTAACCTAAGCATTTAAAACGAATGTTGCAGCCTCTAACCTTAAATTTCTAAAAAGATCACTGCAGAAAGGAAACCCTGCTGCTTGCTGCTTTTAAAATCTTGTAGTCATCATACCACTGCTCTCTGCATATGGTAATATTATCTCTATTAATATATGAAGCTAATCTACATACATAAAAGGCTTACGTTGTTTATCTGCATAGGATTGCGCCGGTCGCTCCAGACAAATTTGCGAACTTCACGACGTCCCGGAAAGTTGAAATGGGGTACACGCCATTATTTTGTTACCCCTGTTCTATTATTAACTAGGCATACGCCGTTACTGCATATTTTAAATTCAATTTTAATGGACGTGAGCATTTGAGCCGAGTATTTAGTTTGTTTTTCTCAACGTCGAACGTGAATACTTGATGATATTAATGTGGTTGAGGTATCTTGGTGGTTCAGCCAAAGAGATTCTTTGTGCTCGCTGTGTATCTTTTCGTCGCTCTTTGTCTGCGCCACCAACACAATTATCTCAAGTTACCTCAACCACATCACACGAACAGACGAATCAATTAATTTCTTCAAGCATAAATTCACAGAAATATCACAACCTTCAATGGCGAAGAGCTCGACGGACATACCGGGTGAGTCAAAAGTATCGACCCAGTGGATTTTGCAACCGCATGATTTGGTTTAGCCACCAAACAACCATCGATCATTGGTCACCAAGGAGTGGGCTACATATCAAGATCATTAAAGGGTGCCCCCGATCCTTGCCCCCCTTAAATAATTGTCAACTTCCGGTTCCTTTAGGATTAGGGCATTGGTCCCAATTTCAGATATGCGTGGTCAGTCAGTTCATGGTGAATGCAGAAAACAGCATGCACTTTTCGGTCAACAATAGCACGAACTATGACCAAAACACATTAGTGCAAATGTTGGCTAGAGTGCATAAAATAATACCCTGGGCAGTTGTGCGAATTGGTTCATTGCATGTAATAAAGTGCAGTAGGGAATAGCAAACGTAACGCAATTGATTAGAGTTCGGCTAGTGCATGTTTGTGCCGGATTTTGTAGTACATGTAACAAACTGGTGTTCAACCTTGAACCGCTTGTCGAGGTTCGAACAGATATTTCAACAAATGTGCTGTCTACCATGAAAACAGACTGTCCACGTGAACTAGTGACGGGTGCTTTCCTTCCCAAGATCAGTGAGCAAGAAAGAGGTCCTTTCCGTGGACACTTAGGGGAAAAGGTATTGAGATCAAGCAGGCTTGCTCCCCTCCCCCCACCCTGCCTCGTTTAAATAAATATTCCACTTCCTTTAGGTCGAACGCCAGTGGCTACATGTGCTACACACAAGTGCACAAACATGTGTTAGCCACACACTTCATCAACATCTTTGCGTTTGCGTTGCCTTACTGAAATTTTTAAATGCGATAAACGGATTCACAAAACGGCTCAGGGTGCTATTCTTGACCGATTTACATACTGTTTTCTGCATCCACCAAAATTTGACTACCGGCACAAATCTCAAATTGGGACCAATGCCCTATTCATAAATGAACCCGAAGTTGAAAATTTATTTAAGGTTGGTAGGGTCGGGGGCACCTCTTAATGATCTTTAATATGTAGCCGCCTCCTTGGTGACCAATGATCGACGGTTGTTTAGTGGCCAGACTAAATCATGCGGCTGCAAAATCCACTGGGTCGATACTTTTGACTCACCCTGTATATGATTGAAACCATTTTACTCAGTGCCGCAATTACAGGTGGTGCATAGGGTGCAAGGGTGCAATGGCCCAAAATTCACCATTTGGGGGCCCACACGTTAAGACAAAATTCACTGCGTTTTGGTTGGGGGGGGGGTGAGGCTTAATGGCACGTCGACAACTGGGTCATTAGCGTTAACCTCAGGCACAGTGCAGTGGTCCGGGTTGCCACTGCACCACACATTACAGAGATATTATTCAAACCCCTAATCTAAATCTTGTCATACATCTGTACCTCCTGCAAAAATTAAAAAAGCACCGGACAGGAGGACAGACTTATCGCCCAATTGACGCGCAATGTCATGCGGAAGACGGAAACGACGACGAACACCATCAAGATGGCGACAATCAACAAGGAAGTGCTGGACCGTAAGTGGCCGCCGACACCAATAACATTCAGGAGGGTCAACCCCCCGCAAAAGGAAACAGTGAGTAAGTCGAGTGTGACCAATGCGCAAATGGGCCAACACTTTTGGTTGGGGTTGGTAGTCACTTTGCCTCTAAATTTGTTTACTTGTTGAGGAAGGGCCCAACATTTTGCCCTTGCACCCCACTTTGGGAAAAACTAGCTGCGGCATTGCTTCTACTAGACGTTCATTACCTCGACCTTCATGAATGCATGGACTTTCACTATTGATTACATATCTGCCATGTGCAGTTGGTAGCCTGTTGCACCCAGAAATAAAGCACGTCTAAGCTGTATTTGTGGCAATACGAGCGAGGCAGAAACATGATGTTGCCCACAATCACAGAAATGATCAAATTTAGACGCAGTTTCTGAAAGCCACACGGAAAGCCATACACTTGGCACATAAACTGGTCAAGGTTTAGAGTGAAGGTGTGGTGACGGTTGTTTGTATGGCACTTGGTTACACCATTCTGAAGTTAGGGGAGGTATGAGAAGTTGGACCCTGAGTAAATCAGCAGAGCAAGTGACCATCGATCAACTGACTTGCTCATTTTGATGAAATGAATGAAGGTTGAGCTACGAAACGCCTTTTTTGTATCTTAAAAGTAGTAGTGTAGTGTCAAGCCCCTTCCAATATCAGTAAATTCTACCATTCTCAAAATCCTCCAACCTAAACAAGAATGGTCAGTGTCTGACATCGGACAAAAAAAAATGATTCACTTCTACTTAAGTAACAGGCATGGTACTTTGTATTCTAGGCCAGTTTAAAACCATATCTGAACATTCTGAAGCATATATGACACAATCCTATGGTAGAAATAATGTGATCAAATGGACATCCCACCATGGAATAACAAAGAATTTCTGCTGTCACCAGCACTGACAGAAACAGATTCAAATGAACAATGCTGAGTGTAGTTTACGAAGCAGCATGCAAAACGA